>BDUI01000653.1:143747-154836 GCA_002335545.1 Apodemus speciosus | reverse complement strand
CGCCCTTGATCAGCAGAAAGGCACAACTGAATTTCACGCATCAAGCCCAACCCCCTGGCTGCTCACAGGAAACCCAAGCAAGACTCTTTGTTTGCCTGGGAAAGTTTGACTCCTTCAGCCAGTCAACAGCAGCACCATGTGAGGGAGCACCTGTGAAGAGGGAAGCGTCCTAGGATCCAACTCTAAAGCAATACAGCCTGAGTAAGAGACRCCACAGCCACAGCCACAGCCACAGCGCTCCAGCTGCGACTCACCACACCACAGGATCGCAGCTGCCAGAGGAATCCGAGAAGACGCAAGCACGCAGGTGTGCATGTGTGCCCTTCCATGCGGCGTGGTGTAAACAGAATGCTTGTTCTTGAAACTGTGTATTTGCAACAGAAAATATAAGGCACACTGAAAGCAAAAGCAAAATATCCACACAGTAGTAGGCAAGGTTGCCCAGTGGCGAAGGGTACTGGCTGCCAAGCCTGATGACCTGAGTTCAATACCCAAGACACACATAGTAGAAGGAGAGAGGAGAGAGTCTTCTTCCAAACACTGTCCTCTGACCTCCATATGTGTGAGCATGCACACACACATCCACGCATGCACACACTCCAACCCAAAGCGATTTTGAGAAAAGCTGGCGGTCAGGAGAAATGCTCCTTACCTACACAACGACAAGGATGGACTTACATCCAATTTCTCAAAAATCTTGCAAGCATCAAGAGTATGTGGTAAACTATTTAAAGGGTTTGAAATATTAGGGAACATGCAGAATTCTGAGTCTTAAACTCTGCGTTTGCGTGTGCATGTGGAGGTCAGAAGGGCTTGCATGAATTCTCACTTTCCTCTGTGGGTTCTGAGACGGATCTAMGAGCCCCAGGCTCGAGTGCAATGTCGCTTACTCACTTAGCTGCTTACCAGCCTCCTTTTAAATTTTAATTATTAGTTAATACTTGTTTTTGATATAGATTCTTGCATAGCTCATTCTGACCTCAAACTCAGTATATACGAAAGTGTGACCTTGAACTTTTGATCCTCCTGCCTCCAATTTCCAAGTTATAGTTATAGGTGTACACCATCATGTCCAGCAAAACTATCTTCAAAGCTGAAGGAAAATAATCTCTATTTTAGACAAAATTTGTGAGAACTAGTGACCAGTGTACTCTATTTCAAAGAAATGTTAAAGTTCTCTAGAAAGAAAAGGAATTGYGAAGGCTAGAAATTCAAATTATATAAAGAAAGAATGCTATCAAAAAGTAACAAGTTGAAAGGTTTAATTCTCATAGTCTTTAAAACTTTTAAAACTTGGGGGCCTGGCTTCTCCGTGGAAGCTGGGGAAATCCTTGCAGGAGTTGGTTGTCTCTCACCTCGTCCGGCCCAGGCAGTGGATTCAGGTGGTGAGACTTGGCAGTAGAGCCTTCAGCTACCAAGCCGACTCACAGGCCCTTTCTCATATCCCTCATTGACCTAATAAGTATCTGTTCAAAATAACAGCAACAATGTATACTGTGCCTGATGTTTATGGATACTTCAAATTAAAGACAGCAATGTTATAAAGCATGGGAAGGAATCCTTAGAATACTGTTTCTTCCTCTACCAAGAACAGCTAGAGTCCTATGAGAGCGGACTGGAGCAGTTGTAAATGTACATTGTAAATGCAGAAGCAGCTAGCTGTCTCAGTAACTGTGCTTCTGTGATAAGATGACATGACTGAACCTGACTTTGACTTACAGGAGAGTCTACTTGGTATCCGGATCCAGAGGGACAGCCCATAACGTTGGGGGGAAGCTAAGAGATGACATCTTCAACCACAAAAACAAAGTGGAGAGAGCAGAAGTGGGGTGAGGCTACAAACTCAAAGCTGCCCTCAGTGGCATAATGACATACTTCCTCTAGCAAGGCTTCACACCCTGAAAGTCTCATAACATCCCCAAACAGGGCCAACAACCAGGGGCCAAGTGTTCAAATGCACAAGCCGATGGGGGACACTCTCAATGAACCCATCGCAGCAACCATTAAAAATATTTATCTTGAAAATATCACTGACAGGAGAAAGAAAACTAAAATCCTATAATATGCTTAATTAAAGCCAAAGCAGGTATAATAGAAGACTGGAAGGAAAAAAAGAGAGAATGGAGCGATAGCTCAGTCGGTCAAGTGTCATACAATGTGATGATCTCAGTTTAAGCCCAGCACCAACACTGGGTGTTAGAGACAGGAGGATCTCTGGGCTTGCTGGCCAGCTAGCTTAGCCAACTGGTGAGCTCTCGATTCAGCAAGAAACACTGTCTCAAAATAAATAAGGTTAAGAAGTAACTGAGAAAGACATGTAATATCAACCTCCAGTCAGAGGCGCAAAGGCTCATGCATATCTACACATTTATGCCCACGTAAGCATGCGCACCATATATATACACATATGCATATATACATATATACATATATACACATATACACATATACATATACATATGATAATGAATAGAAAACAATAATAGATATGGTAAATATTAGCCCAATATATCAATAATCACTTTATTAGTGTCTTAAATGTACCAATTAAAAGGCAGAGACTGTAAAATAGATAACAACAACAACGACAACAAAAAAAAAACGAAGACCCAACTCTGTGTTGTCCAGCAGAAACTCGCTTTGCATGTGAAGACTCAGACACACTAAGTCAGAAAGCCAGACTTTGCAGTGAGAGCATCTTCACCTGTTGAACCATCCTGTTGATAACTTCATAGATACAACCCCAAAGCCACGATTTACGAAAGAATTGGCAAGCTGGATTTTGTTAAAATCTAAAACTCCTGTTCTGAAAAGGATGCTGTTTTGAGAATTAAAAAGATGAGCCACAAACTGAGAGACAATACTTGCAAAGCACACCTGTTAAAGACTGGTTCCAACAAGACTCAACAAGAAAACAGCCCAATTTTAAAGTGGGCCCTGGACCTCGACAAACCACTCATGAAGATCTCTAGATGGCCATCACAGGACACAAGCAGGTGACAGCCTATCAACGTCACATCACCAGAAGATGAGAATCAAAGCAAGGTCCCACAGCATGCTCACATGGATGGGCAAAATGCAGAACCCTGACAACACTGACACTGGTGAGAAAGGTGGTGACCAGGACACTCGCTAGTCAACGGTATCACAGCCACTGTGCGTATTGTAGCTTTGTGGTTTCTCAGGAAAATGAACACAYTCCTATTGTGCAGTTCCACAGTTGCTCTCTCTGGTATCTACCCAGGGAGAGCTGAAAACTCACACAGCATTAAAACCTGTGCAGGGCCAGAAACCCTAGAATGTAGAAGTGGCAACGATGCTCTCTAGGAACTGAATGGATGGGTCACTAAACCGTGGCACGTCCAGGACAAGAAATATTCGCTGGCATGAAGAGACACAGACCACTTGAACATATGCCACAAAGTGAAAGATGCCAGTCTGAAAAGTCTTCAGAGTGTGGTTCTAACTACATGACAACACGAGACACTACAGTGGCAGGGAAAAGGTGACAGTTCCCAGGGCTTGGGGTCAGGAGAGAGTGGGAATTGATGGAGCACAGAGACTTCAGAGAAACTGTTCTGTGTGATACCACAGTGGTGGGCTCATGGCATTATGGTCAAATCTCCAGGATGCAGGGGCTGGGGGGATGGCTCACTGGGTAAAACACTCGCTGTGTTAAGGATGAGGACATGTCTGGAGCCACAGGACACATGTGAAACCAAATGCAGTAGTGTGTCTGCGACCCAACATTCCCACAGCAAGATGTGAGGTAAAGATAAGAGGATCTCCAGAAGATGCTAGCCTGGCATACTCAGTGGTGAACAAGAGGCCTTGCCTGCAAGGTGGGCAGTGAGGACCAACACTTGAGGCTGTCCTCGGACCCGTCAGCACTCATGTATGTGAACATACACACATATACATACACACACATACATACCATACGCACATATACAAACACATACATACACAAATATACACACATACATACTACACACATATACGCACACCACATACATACATACACACTACATACACATAAATACATACATAAACACATGTATACACAACATACAAACATACATACCATATACACATACACACACCACATACACACTACACACATACATACACATACACAAACACACACATACATATCACACACATACATACACAAACACATACATACCACACACACATAAACACACACACATATGCCACACACACAAATACACAAACACATACATACCACATACAGAGTTTGTTTGTTTTTTTTAAATAGGACATGTAATACAAAGAATGTCTTCCAGGGGCTGGAGAGATGGCTCAGTAGTTAAGAACACTGGCTGCTTTTCCAGAAGACCTTGGTATGATCCCCAACACTCACATGACAACTATCCATGACTTTAGTCCCAGGGGATTCAACACCCTTTCCTGGCCTCCATGGGCACCCAGACTCACATGTGGTGCACAGACACACATGCAAAACACCAACACACATAAAATAATGAAATAATAATAATTTTAAACAAAGAATGGCTTGCTTCTAAAACAGACTGCAGACGTTACTGTTAAAGCATCAACCCTGGCTCAGCAGCTGTTCAGCGACACCACACGGATGGATATAAATGGTCCTGTAAGGAGACAGGGCGACGTGTAGGGTAGGGGACATATAGAGGAACTTGGTTCTTCTTGCTTAGTCATTCTATTAATTCAAAATCGGTCTATAACTTGTCTACTAAAAATCATGCTGGGCCTGGCAGCACAGACCTCTAGCCTCAGCTACATAGGAGGCTGAAGCAGGATGGCAAATTTAAGATCAGCCTGAGCAGCTAAGAGAACTAGGGTCGGAGCTCCAAGTGTAAGCGCTGACCTAGTGTGTGCAAGGCCCAATACCGGCCCTGAGGAAGTTGACCTAGTACGCACAAGGCCCAATACCAGGCCCTGAGGACATAGTGAAAGAAGAGAAGGAAGAAGGGAGAGAAAGAACTCAGTGCGTGCCCACCTGCAGAGCTGTCGGTGGGAAATGTGGAAGCTGCAGAGGAAGTTATTCACGTGGGAAACTTTCCTGAAGGGGAGGCCAGGCCACGCAGGAGCAAGAGGCAAGCGGCCAGGAGCGGGAGGCTGGCCCCGAGTCCTGGGTGCCAKCCGAGCCTGGAGGGAGCAGGCTTAACACGGGCGCCCTGAGAGCCTGCCCCAGGCCATCCAGAGCTTGTAGACGAGTAGGAGACAGCAGTGCTGGGATGCCTCCCTCCCGCCCAGACAGGCTCCAACTACAGTGTGTGGAGGGACATAGGCAGGTTGGAAACAACCCACAAAACACCCAGTTCTCGCTAAGTGTGGAAAGTCCTGAGGTAGAAACAAGAACAGCGGAAGGGTGGGTCCCTGGGCAGTCTGGCTACTCTCAGGGCCGAAGCTCCAGGGCCTGTCCTACGTGTTTTTTTAATCCACCTTTTCTTTTCTCCTAATCCAGGCAAGTACTCTAATTTATAGAAACTAAGAGAGGGAYGGCCTCCCAGCACCAACAGAGCCTCACTGGCCCACCAGCTTCTGCAGAAGGAGTCCTGTCATTGCTCTGAGGTCATTGGCTCTCCAGAGGCACAGCTGAGCACATAGCTTCTAGTTAACTGGTCCTCACAGGCCCTGGACACATGCCAGCTCAGAGGCTCGGCTTCTCATGGAGCCCACAAGGGTCCCAGGAACTTTCACTCCCTGGGCCTAGCTAGTCTGGGCCACCACATAGAACTGAGCCCTGTTCCTGGGCCGACCGGGTGCTGGGATGTGAAGCCAGAGTGTCCACTGCCTGCCTGTTCCTGAAAACATGACAGATTTGATCCACGGGACAACATGCATGGTGTCATTCTTCTTCCAAGAAGGGGAGGGGGTCTCTGAGACTCCAGCTGAGGTGGCTGAGCAAGGCAGCCCACACTACAGGAAAGAGGTGTGTCGGGCTTCACAGAAGCAGCTTTGGGTGGCCACAGCTGGGTTCTCACAGGTGAGAATCAAAGATGTGCTGTTCTGGAAAGCTCTGTCTACCCCTCAGGTTCTGCTTCTTTCTTCCCAGAGGAAGTGCCTGTACCAAAACCTACAGATGGCATCCAGTTCCAGTTCCCTCAGTACCTCAGAGACCTAGACAAGGCTGGTAGGGTCCTACCACATCACCTGGACACTGCCAGACACAGACAGACAGACAGACAGACAGACAGACAGACAGACAGACCATACATATACATGCCATACATATCACACATAAAAATCACATATACACATATCACACATGTATACAGAAACATATGACACAAATTATGTACACACCTATCACACAATCTACAAAGCAAATACCCTACATACTGCATATACTACACTCACAAACAAATCACATACAAGCAGAACATCACACACATAACAGATACAACACACGCCCACACACTATACACACAGACATCACGCACATGCACACATATTACACACCAGGGCTGGGCCCTGATCCAGCCAAGCCGTCACATGGAGTAGCACAGGCTGCTGTGTCCCTGGCCTCAAGGTCTTCCCTGATCACGATTAAGAGTTGGCTTGCCTCTGATGACCAGAGTTAGCTGTTTAATTTCTGTGTCAGATAAGCAGAAGAGCAGGGGAACCAGGCGGCCCAGTGATGAACTAAACTCAGTCTCTACTATGCTGCCCACTCCAACTGGCCTGCCTGATGCCTCCAAACCTGGCCCATAGAATTAGAAGCCCTTGACACTGAAAGGCCAGGCAAAGCAGAGGCTGACGATAGGGCAGCCAAGATGGCAGCAGGAAGCAATGGTTGCTGTGGACATGAGAATTCAAAATGAGACTAGCTATACATCTGAACTATGATAGCATGTCCTGTGCTGTGGACAGATGCCAGCCAACATTAGCACAACGCTATAACTGAGCCTATAACGGAGCCTGCCCTGATGAAGTGCAGAAACTGGATTATCACTAGGATGGTGGCTTTTTGTTTCATGAGACTTCACCTCAAAAGACTCAAACCCAGTGCTCTCATGAGCATCATCTAAGCAGTAAGCCTCTGGGGCTGCATGAGTCTACAGCTGACGGCCAGCCACACACACACACACACACACACACACACACCTGTAAAGAACACATGTAGGGTGTGGCAGGCAGCTAGCCACATTCAATCTGTTCACAAACACCGTGCCTCTGAGCTGGTGAGATGGCTCGGTAGGTAAAGTGCCTTGTCATGCAACATGAACCTGAGTTTGGACATCCAGTACAAACATAAAAACCAGGCACGGAAGGGGCGCATCTGTGACTTCAGTTCTGGGAAGCAGAGAGAGGTAGATCCTGGGGGTTCGCTGTCCAGCCAGTCTAGCAGAAATGGTGTGTTCCAGTTCCAAAGACTGAGGTGAGGAGTGATAGACACCTCACACCAGCCACTAGCCTCCATATTCACACATGTGTGCCTCTTGCACGGTGCTGGGTGCCTGGCACACTAGGCATGGCCCCAAAGCATAGGAAAGCTATTCCAGAGCTGGGTGTTATGTTACAGAATTCATATGGACAGAAAATCATTCTTGTGACTCAAAATCCTCAACTTCACAAAGCTCACATAAACATTTTTGCCAAGTGGTGACCTGCACCTTTAATCCCAGCACTCGGGAAGCAGAGGCAAGCAGATCTTTGAATTCAAGTCTAGTCTGGTCTACAGAGAGAGCTCTAGGACAGTCAGGGCTACACAGAGAAGCTGTGTCTCAAAAAACAGTCAGACAGACAGATGGATGGATAGACAAATCAGAAGTTCTCTATGTTCATTCCCGGARAAAAATGATCCTATTGACACGGCTTCTCATATTTCAGCCTCAGGTCACCTTGCTTCTGGGTGGAGTAGCTACCCAGGACATGTTGGCATCTGCAAGCAATGACTTCGCCTCCTTAAGTATTCAAATATCTGTTTATAATTGCTTAGAGCCACCGAGACCTGAACACCTAGAAGTAACCATTTAGTGTCTGCAAGCACCAAGTACCAGGGAGGGCCTGGGGTGGTCCTCAGAAGAGCCCATCTATGTGAGCAGTTGCTGGCAGGAACCTGCCTGCCAGCGACCATCTAGTATCTGTAAGTACCGAGCATCTATGAGGAATCATGCCATCTTGGCAAGCGTGGATTCCCCGCTCGAAGTCATCCTAGCATCTCAGGTCCTAAAGAAGCTCAAGTTCATTCTCAGAGTCACAMCAGAGCCATCTCTGGGTACGGGTGGTACTTAGCATATCCACAACTGACTGACTCCTTCACTACCCTTAGCTGTGGCAAGGCCAACAAGCACTAGGGTCCCCAGACACCCAAGTACACAGCTGGTGACAGGATAGCCCCCACTCTGCATGGTGGTCTCTGCTCTTAGGGCAGAGGGAGGATTCACAGGACCCAGGAGCCTGGGAAAGGAGACCCCCCCCCCAAAAGCTGGGCAGAGCCCGAAGCTCCCAGGCTCTGGTGRGGGGAGGGGGCTAGTGACAAGGCAGTCAACAAGCTAAAGCACTGTAGCGGGTGAGGCCACAGTGGGAAAGGGGCACAGCGTGCTAACAGAGTGGGCTGATCCTGCGCCCTCTGCTTTCAATACCAAGAAGCCTAGAGCCAGCAGCAGTGGAACAAGAGTGACTTCAACACCAGTGTCTAGGGACTTCTCTAGAAGGAGCGGACAACACACCCCAAGCTGACTTCCTGGCCTGCTTTCTCTCTCTCTCTCTCTCTCTCTCCCTCCCTCCCTCCCTCTCTCTCATTTGTTTTGTTTTTAGTTTTTAGAAACAGAGTCTCACTATGTAGCCAAGGCTGGCCATAAATCTATGGCAATCCCCCTGTCTCTGCCTTGAGCTAGTGTGCACCACCACACTCGGTTTACTTGATTCCTAACTATAGAAGTGCTAGGTCTCAAACTCAGGACAAATGTCTAGCTGACACTGTGGCCAGCCTCTCGGCATCTTAACCAGGATCTCTTACAGACACATCCTGGCTGGCACACCCCAACCCTTACCCTAAACTCTCCAGCCCAGGGCTGGGCTTCCATTCCCAGAGTTTCTCTGATTCCTATATAACCCAGTCACGTTGGCTATGTTAGTTTCTTGACCTCTTGGTCTCTGGGTTCAATCTGGATCCTTCCAGATGACTCTGGCTGTGTTCTCCCTTATATCTACAATAAACCTTCTCCTCAACACTAGGAGCACCAGGCCCTCATTCAATTTTTCATGACTGATGTGGAAAACTCACTGCAAAGTATAAATGTGCTTGAGGAGGAACAATATCATGACCTTTTAAACCCTTCACTTTCAAAAATAAAATTTTAGTACTGAAATATTAAATTTAAATATTTAAAAATTTGAACCTGTTTTAACTAATTAATAGCAGCTGTCACCCTACTAATAAATACAGCAAGTCATTTAGTGTTACATAGTAAACATTTCCCCCAGTCATTAAACCTGCTGTAAACACATTGTTGGCAACTGGATAATTTCCCATTGTGTGTATACACAGCCATTTATTTAATCACCCCTCAGCTCTATCATTCAACAGCCGAGGAGTCTTGATTTATTAAATGAATATTCACAACTGTCTCTGTATGTACTCTAAAACCACTGTGTGGGTTTTTTGGATCTTCTAGATATAGGGCAGGGTCTCTTTAAAAATCTGAAGCCTCTCCAGAGCATCTATTCCAGTGGTTTCTAAGGAAACCAATTGTATGCAGATGTAGAGCAAATATCTCTTCCCAGAAGCTTTGGGAATTAAAGCCTTCTCTCTGGATGAAACCCTCAGAGACAGCAAACAAACCTGACTGGAGAGCGAATGCAGTCCAAGGTCCTCTTGACAGAGCTAAGGACTCTAAACACAGGAGGTGAGCTCACTCTCCTCAGCTGGGGCAGGAGACAGACCCCGAGACAGCTGTGCCCTGTGGCCCTTGAAATGAGAAGACTTCTTCCAACTCCAGGAGACCCCCACTGAAAGAGGGTGAGCTCTCTGACTCATCTTGCTGGAAAATTCCAACACGTATTCTTTGACCTTTTCTCTTTTTTTGTAAAGCTATAAAAGATAAGAACTCGAAGATTAGTAGAAACCTGGATGGTGAAAGCTGGTCTCCAGAACAGACCTCCAGATGGTCCTGACCCTGACTACTGGGACGCTTCTGAGGACTGGAGGAGGTCCCAAGGGGGAGGACAGTGCCTCCTGGTGGCCCAATCCACAAGAGGGTGATTGGTTGGAGCCAGGGACAGGCAGGAAGAGGGGTGGAGTTCTCTAGGGTGAAACAGAAACAGACAGGGAGCAGAGAGCTGTGGTGCACGGACCTGGGCCAGGATCCTGCATCCTGTGACACTCATAATTGTGGTATGATGGGGACATGGCCTCACTTGTAGGGCCAGGAACAGGTGGCTGACAGCAGATGAGACACCTAGCCACACCTCAGGTAACTAGTGCCTAGGGACATATGACGAGCAAATATAGATAACACAGCAGGCAGAAGGACAGTTCTGATCCCCTGGCCATCAGAGGGGCATTCAGGGACTGCCTTGACTGATGCTCTCAGTAAGACCCACAGGCTACAKGGCACTGCAGAAGCTGATCCTGCGCCCTCTGCTTTCAGGAGAGAAAGCTGCGCAGGAACCTACTATGTGAGGACTCAAGCAGTGGCTACAATGTTTCCAAAGACTCAAGCAGTGGMTACAATGTTTCCAAAAGGGTTTGTGTCAACACTGTATCCTATGAATGAGGAGTCCATTCAGGCTGGGCATCCATCAAGGCGAAGCACTACTATCATCCATCSCGTGGTGGTCTCTCAGACAGAGAGAGCCACTATCACAAACCTCCCCCAGGAAAAAGAAAAGGAAACCCAAGAAATCCGCGAAATCTGATAGGTCAAGATCAAAGGAGCCAGGGCTGGAGAGAGGACTCAGGGGTTAAGAGCACTTGTTCTTTCAGAGGACATCAATTAGATTCCCAGTACTCACAAAGAAGCTCACAGCAGTCTGTAACTCCATTTACAGAGGATCTGAAACCTTCTTCTGACCTCTGTGGATACCAGGCACACGTGTGGTGCATAAATATACATCAGGCAAAAACATTCACACA
>BDUI01000653.1:98144-121610 GCA_002335545.1 Apodemus speciosus | reverse complement strand
TGTAGTCCTGGCTACTATCCTGGAACTCACTCTGTAGACCAGGCTGGCCTCGAACTCAGAAATCCGCCTGCCTCTGCCTCCCAAGTGCTGGGCTTACAGGCGTGCGCCACCACGCCCGGCTTGGCAGCAGACACCTTTACCTACTGAGCCATTGCACTGCTCCATTGACTTTATATCTATTTGCCTGTATGTATGCATTTTTCCTTTTTATCATTTTTAGTTTTTATTTTATGTGTGTGGGTGTTTTGCCTCCATGGAGGTCAGCACATCGGCTGTGTTCCTGGTGCCCATGGAGGCCAGAAGAGAGTGTCAGTTCTTCTTAGGCTGGAGATGCAGACTCTTGTGAGCTGCCATGTGAGTGCTGGGACTTGGAACCTGGGTCCTCTAGAACAGCAGCCAAATGCTTTTAACTGCTGAGCCATCACTTCCACACCTCCCCCACCCCTTCTTTAAAACAGTCTTCTGTAGCCATCACTGAAGACTACCTTGAACCCTGAATCCTCCCACTGCTATCTCTTGAGTGTGTATCTTACAGTCAAGTATCACACCTGACTTATAAGGTGCTGGAGCTGAAACCTAGGACTTCATGCGTGCTAGGAAAACACTTTCCAACTGAGCTACATCTCTACCAGGATTCTCTTTTTGGCTTTTTTGTTTGTTTAGTTGGTTTTTTTGATGTGCTGTTCATTGTTAGTGTAAGGAAACAAAACTGATTTTCAGTGTTGGTCTTATACGTTGCTCTTCCCTGAATCGTGTCTTTTAACAAAGGGTATGACTGAGTGCACACACAAGAAGCTATAAATATTTTAGGGCTGTCCTGGATACACGCGCCCTGCCTAATGCCTCCTGCCCGTCCTCCAAATCATCCCGTAGCGTGGCTTCCCTGAAAACTACTCCACGGAAGTTTTCACTTGTTTGCTGTTCTTCCTCGAACCTTCCACCCCTTCTATCTCATTTTTTACACCGATTCTTTTTTACTCGTGTGCTTACATAGTTTGTGATCCTGCTCTCTCCACTCAGGTGATGTTCCACAGCCCCAGAGAACCTCTGCCTTCCACAGCAGGCTCCGTGCCAGCCCCTGGAGTGATCGGTCAGGGCATCAAAGATTGGATGAAAATCCCTCTACCCAGGGAAAATCATATCTGTTGGTTGGTCCAGATATATGGCTTTTGTAGCATCGTGTCAGGCTCACGGTGGTACTTGGTTCAGAACCTAAGTCTGAAATTCCATCTCCCCTTGTACATAAGTAGCAAGAACCACTCTAGCTCTGGCTCCTTAGACATGCTCATTCTCTAGGGAACCACAACTGTTCACATTCTATCCTAGGGCACTTCCAATTCCAGAAGCTAGGAAAAAATAAAAGTAAATATAGCCCTTGGGTGAGCCGGGCCCTGCTGGGAACAGGAGGGGGCCCTGCTGTTGGCTCAGAAGCTTCCGTTTGCCAGAGACCGGGAGTCCTGGATAACAGCATTTACCATCTCTGATTCTGGAAGCCAAAAGACGAAGGGTCTGCAGGACTGTAGTCCTTCAGACCTTGTCCCAACTCCTTAGCTTATTGCATCTGCAGAGACCTTATTTCTAAATAGGGTCACATTCAGAGATCTTAGGAGTTATGTCTTGGCCCAGTGAGTTCGGAAACAGTAGCTTGGTTCAGACCCTAATATAGGTTGCCACATCTTTACAGAAAGCTTCCACATGACCTCACCTGAGGACTTCCAGGTCACTTCAGCCTGAGCCATAGCCAAAGGTCCCTGAAATAGCTCACAGGGTGACGACAGGCAGCCTGAGAACCCTAATGTGGTTYTTTGGGAAATGCTTGAGCAGTAGCCGGCCACACAGCAAACCATGTGTGGAGGATGGGCATACCCACTAGCAACAGACCCAGAGGAAAACAATCCGTTAGCACATTTGCAGCTGGTCACTGGTGCTTGTCCTGTAGGAAGAAGGCTTGGCATAGGCTGGCCGTATCCCTTCTGGCCATGTAAGTGATGTATGGATGAAGGTATAGGAATTACCCAGCATTCTCTATCAGATAGAAAATGAAGAATGGAGCTCTATTAGCCATGTCCACCAAATGCTCATCCTCCCTGTAAATTAAGGCCATGTAAATGAAAGCCTGTCTTTTGCCTGTCTAAAGGACAGTGCACCAGCCTTGCYTGGCAAGTGGGCCTATTCATACAAACAGCTACTGTGTTCTCAGGACCAGCAACACCAGGACTAAGAAGCAGTCACAGGATTCACTTATCGAGTGGCATATATACCTCTCCATCTCCTGTCCTTATATTTTGCTTATTAAATGTAAATATATGCCCCCCCTCCATTTTAGTGGAAGTGCTTCAAGGTGCAAGCTTTGTGCCTTGTCCCTTAGAGGAAGGGCAAGGCCTGGCAAAAGTGCTACACAAGAATCTTAAACAAGTAAGCAGAATCTCCCCTCTGCGCTGAGGAGAAAATGAAAGTACGTATTGCATCAGAAAAGATCCGGTGTTCACAATAGTTGTTTCCAAGATGGCAGAGTTACAGAAAAAAAATCATAGAAGTTCCTTTTAAAAAGGAAAAACAAACCAAAAAAGCCAAACAAACTACCAAGAGCATCAGACCTACCAGTTTACCATCTGACCAGGAACAGCACCAGCTGAGTTCCTCTTGAATGTGTACAAAGCCTCAAATTTGGCCCTGAGTTCTGGCAAGTGCCACATATGGCCAAAGTCCCTTGAGCATCTTGGCACTGGCCCCCAACGATCCCCCTTGAATTCCAGTGGTGTGGGAAAAACAGTGAATGTGCCTCTGACAAAGGGTGGGTCCAGTTCCATGTCCAAGAAGCCCCCTGAACCCTCTCCTTTCTGCTCAAACCTAAACTCCTGGTCCTTAAGTAAGGTGGACTCACACCTTGGAGCCAAGAGGTCTTTTAGGCCTAGAACAAGTATAATCCAAGTGATATGAAAGTGGCAGGGGTGGGCGTATGCCACCGGGGGTCATCCCTGAGATCCCTGGTGAGTTGTTTTTGGTTTGGTTTTTGCCAAAAACTCTCCGCCCCTCACTCTAAGCCAGAAGGCCGTTCTGTTCGGGTTGCTGTCCCCAAGTGAGGTGAACTGCAGATGCAGAATAGTGAGGTTTGTGGCTGTTACCGCGGGTTGGGGGAGACCCTGTGAGGATGCCATGGAAGAAGGTATTTTCAGAATAAAAGTTTTCTGTACTCCAGTTGCTGGGCCATTCTTTTGGGATCCAGAGTGGCCAGTCTTCCCTGCGACGTGAGTTTTGTAAGATACAGGCCTAGCTACCAAACAGCCAAAGGTTCCGGTGACCTGTTATGGGCAGCAGTACCAAGTTTCACTCTGAGACCCTGGAGGCCAAATTAACAGAATCGGACAAGAGGTTATCCCCTCTGCAATTTAGAAGCCATAATACAGTAGGCGCGCAGGCCCCCGTGGCTGAGCCTCGGATCTTTCATGGTGACTACGGAGGCCGCGAGGTAATGAGAACCAGCCCGCGTAAAGTCCCAGGCTCTTTAAGCAGCGAGCCTGACTGACGGAGCAGGCGCAGTCTCGGGCCTCGTCACGCGGTTCCGCCCTGGCGCTGCAGCGTAAGAAGTCAGCGGCTTTGGGAATGGCTTCGGCCCCGCCCCGAGATGCGCGCGCAGCTGCTGCACAATCGCCCCGCCCCGCCCGTAAAGCAAACATCTACAGCTTGGAGCAGGCGCTCCGGTAGCTGCTTGGCCACTTTGCTGGGCATGCTTGAGCCAGACTGCAGGGAGAACCAGGCAAAGGGCAGCTACACTTGGAATTCTATGTCTAAAAGATTTCCCTGTTAGACCTTTATAAAAGCTACTTTGGACTTCGCAGCCTGATCGGTCAGAGAATGTATGTAGCGGAACTCAAAAGCTGTGCTCAGCACAATTTTCATATTAACCACTAATGTTCCTCTAAAATTACTTTGACAGGGCTCGGTATTTCTAAACTTGTCTTACGGAACTCTTCATGAGCTGCCTCTGTAGAATTCATACTTTTACAAGTGAATTTAAAAGCCACACCATACTTTATACTAAAAGAATAAAGATTTTTATTAAGCATTGTAAGTTGCATTCAATAGCCTCTGGATACGCCACACCACAATCCATCAACAGTCAATCAGACCCAACAGCAGTTCATTCTTCACAATCCATGAGTTAGGGCGGAACTCCCTTCAACTTACAGTAAGATCCTACTTAGCTCTTGCGGGCAGGGGCTGGGGAGTTACACCTCATTTCTGATCACTAATGTGATGAAGAGCATCGGAAGTATAGGAAACGTAAGAGGTGATTCTGATTCAAAGTACATTGTTTGGAAACAGTAACAAAACATCAAAATGATAGAAGAATACCTGCTTCTACTAAATTCCTGATGGGAAACTTCTCAAGAACAAGCAATTTGTTTCCTGCTACAGAAGGGGAGGGGGTGTTTTGTTTTGTAAGATCATAGGGGTTTTTTTCTTTACAGAATTTCATATTTTGCTAATATGAATATGAAGGCATAAAACAGCAACAAAGAACAATAATGCACACAGCAGTGAGTACACCAGGGTAATGTTGATATTCCAAACGGCTAGATAATTTTGGGGGGGTTTAGAATAAATGCAACAGAGGTCAATAATCACAAAATTTTAAGGTTAGAGCAAGATCAGTCAATGACTAAACAGAGTTAACATCTTTTATAGGACTATTACTGATTATTAGCATTTTGTTTTGCAAATGGGCACATACTGGTAAGAATGGAAGAAAGGACAATAACATGCATAATATTAACTACACACTTTAAAAATTATGAACCATGCAGAAGTTTAGCTCAAGTAGTAGCACTAATGGTCTACGTCCGATTAAAAACCACGTAGCTCACTGATCACAGATGCATGGTATTAGTCACGAAGTTTCAGAACACATTGTGTTGACTTTGAAAGGTCATTTGCATCTTCAATGATTTCAACTTTAACTCCATTGAACTTGCTTGTAAAGTATGTATGATGTACTGTGTATTCAAAATCAGCACAACAGCAGTTTATAATTTTTTAGTTTCGATAGTTGCACTTTTTTTTAACACAAAAGAACCACATCAACAGTGATGAAATTTAAGTAAGAAAGAAAAACTGTGGTTGTGCCTTATTTCTTTCATAATCATAAATCAAAGCCTTAAAACAAAGCTTCATTGTGAAACAATAATGCAAAATCAAATATAATGGCATACATATGGTGCCAAATGCTAAAAATTATATTTTAAGCTATATATACTTAAACACTGCCAAAATTTGTTTTCTTTAGTTCAAGAAACACAACTCTAGGCTTTGTCGTAACCAGTTTAAACTTTGTGTACTTCATTTTTAAGTGCGGGAGTCAAATGCTCTTCATTTTCTGTCTCTTTTTTTGTTTTATTGTAGCATTTTGACTACAACTGGTTAAAACTAAAAAAAAAAAAAATGTGTTGTTTAAATCTCTGATATCAAAGAGGGATCTGAATTTCCAAAGTCCTCATTTTTCTCTTACGGAAAGGACAAAATGTACATAACTGCAGGCTCTCTCTCTCCAGATATTCCTGAACCCTTACCCTTCCAGCATCCTTCACCCTCTATAAAAAATAAGTTTACTCTTCTTTATTTAAGACAGCTGCCTCCAGAGCCGCCTCCCTGCGGCAGGCGCTGTCTGTGCTTAGTGCATTTAAGTGAGGGTTTGTATTGCACGCTTTAGAGTCATTGTTCAAGGCACTTTCCGAGTGGCTGGGGGCCCGGGGGTCACTCGTGCTCCCATTGAGTTGGGGCACTGGCTTCTCCTCGGCCATCACTCCGTTTTCAGCCAGGGACCCTTCAGAGGACACAGCAAAGGACTTGGCTTCCCCAGATTTCGACTTCAGTTCTTTGGCCACTTCTTCAGCTGAAGCAGCATAAGGAGGTCGGCCCTGTATGGAAGGAGAGTGGTGAGAGCCTCAGGTATGGAAGGGACAGGGCTTGGGAGGGGAGGATGTGGATGGTCAGGAACACAGATTAGCCATAATGCCTCAGCCAGAGAATGCAAAAGAAAACTTCGAGAGTCTAGGCTCTCTGCTTGCCTTCAGCTGGTGAAACTTCTGTCTCGGCTAATTCCTTCTGTGGCTCCTTCTCAATACCTCTGCTGGAAATGTCCATTGTGAACTGACAAAGTCTCACTTGGAGTGCTCTATCTAACCCTTTACTTAGTGTCTCACCTGAAAGTTACAAGCACCTTTTAGTGATTCTCCTCTGAAATAATAGAGGCTGTCCTCATAGTCTGCAAAATGCATATCCAAAACACATACCCTCATTTTTACAGGGAAAGCCAAGTCACAGCCAGCAACACCAACCCAAAGCAGGGCTGTATGGACAGCAGCACAGGGCTGTGGGCAGATCCTCCTCTGGATCGCCCCTGTTCCCCTAAGCAGACTGATGCAGATGCGATCCCATACACTTCCCAACAACAAGGCTCTCTGAGATGGCGCCACCACCGCCACCCTGACACATAACAGACACTGTGGTCTGGCAGTTCTCTGCTGTGAGTGCCCCCACCCTTGAAACCAATAAAACGGTCATCATGTTGTAACAACCAAGGCCTATAAAAGACCCTTAAGACAAATGAGACTGAGTGGGAACTGGGAGCCGAGGAAGGGTAACGGGATGGAGAGGGTCTTTGGGAGTGATGGTGATACTTGCTCAATCAAGCTTGAGAACAGGCTGAAAACACCATCTTACAGACAGCACCAAAGATGATCCAAGCCCTTAACAGACATTTCATCAAAACAACACAAGTGAAATRGAAATTATACATACCAGAAAAGTCGTGCTAAACATTAGGTCACCAGGGACACACACATTTGGCTACATAACTGCTTGAATGGTCAAACAACCAGAATAAGAGGGAAAGGAAAGGAAAATGAAACAGTGCCACCCCTCAGGAAGGCAGGCCAGAGGCTCAGTACTGAGCTAAGTCTCTGCCAGGGATCACAGAGATAAGACCTGGGGAACTGCAGAAGCTCACACTCACTGTTTGTTACTCATTTCCGCTGCTTTGGTGTTAAGCCCAGGGCCTTGCCAGCACTAGCACTGCACAGCATGCCCCGCCCGGGAGACGCCACAGTTCTATTAATAACAGCAAGAAACTGCCGGGCGTGGTGGCGCACGCCTTTAATCCCAGCACTCRGGAGGCAGAGGCAGGCAGATTTCTGAGTTCGAGGCCAGCCTGGTCTACAGAGTGAGTTCCAGGACAGCCAGGACTACACAGAGAAACCCTGTCTCGAAAAAACCAAAAAATAAGTAAATAAATAAATAAATTAATTAATTAATTAAAAAAAAACAGCAAGAAACTTACAAAATGTATTGTGACGTTAAGGGGGAACAGTCTGAGGAGCTAGAGAGATGGAGGAGTACTGGGTACTTTTCCAGGGGACCCAGGTTCAATTCCCAGTACTCATATGACAGCTTACAACTGTCTATAACTCTAGTTCCAGGGGGCCTGACACCTTCACACAGGCATGCAGGCAGGCAAAAATCAATTCTCATAAAAATTAAAAAGATCATTTTTAAAAAGTCTGAAGAGATAATAAATAGGTGTAATTCTACCTATTTAACCTGGAAAAGGCAAAACTTGAGAGACGGTAAAATACTCAGCAGCTGCCAGAGCTCTCAGGGGAGCAGGGGTGGAGCCGAAAACCTTCAGGGCAGTGACACTGGGGGACAAGATGGCAGTGCAGAGCTGGTCAGCACAGGGCTGCCTGAAGCTGCGGGTGTGACACCAAGAGTGACAGCTGAAGCGATGAGCCGGATCCCGTGTGTCCTGCGTGGGCAGCCAACCGTAACAAAGGGGTCGTTCGGACAGGAGACTGGGTACAGAGGGGATGCAGTGCTGTTAAGGAGATCTACCTTTCTTAGTGCTGTGAGCCTAAGGCTACTCTAAGCAGATGGACATGGTGGCCTACACCTTTAATCCCAGCACAGGGAGAGGCAGACAATTTCTGTGAATACGAGGCCAGCCCAGTCTACAAAAATCAATTCTAGGACAGCCAGGGAGGGCTATGTAGAAAGATCCTGCCTTAAAAACCATAAACCAGTGCTGGGCAGTGGTGGTGCACGCCTTTAATCCCAGCACTTGGGAGGCAGAGCCAGGCGGATTTCTGAGTTCAAGGCCAGCCTGGTCTACAGAGTGAGTTTCAGGACAGCCAGGGCTACACAGAGAAACCTATCTTGAAAAACCAAAAACAAAACCATAAACCAAAAAACACCTAGGGTTCACATGTGTAAAGATACGTCCATTCTGCGTGCAGTCCATCGACTGCACACAAAGGTCAGAATGAAAACCAGAACTCAGCTGTAGAGCAGCACATGGCCGGCGGGGCCACGGATGCACATGTATGCGTCATAGAGCTCACAGATAATGACAAACAAAAATACTTGAGTGTGGCACACACAGTGGCGCACAGGGCACAGCGGCCATAATGTTAATTCCAGTCCCCAGGAAAAGACAGAAACAGGGAATTGCTAGGAATTTGAGGCCAACCTAATCTACACAGCAAGTTCCATGTGAGGCTATGTAGTGAGACGATCTCATTATAATAACAAAACAGAAAGAAAAGAAAAGAACCCTAGAGGTAAAGTGAACTGTAAATCAAGAGAGGAGACAGTCAGTGAAGTGTCTGCCAAATGTCAAAGGGAGGGAGAGAAGAGCCTGCGAGCAGGCAGCCGGACACCACAGAGGAGAAGAGCCAGGCACCGCCAGCCACTGTAGACAGCTCCTGAAGGGAAAAATGGAGGCGCACTGAGTGTGGCTATCAGAGCAGCAGTGCCAGGGGCTTCTAGACAGGCAGCACATTTTCATGAAAAAGCAAACCAATCTGGGCACTGAGGATAGCACACAGGTGAGTTCAACGGAATGAGATCACGTAACTCTTTGACAACAAAGCTTTATGTATGAAGAAAATAGTGGAAAGCAAGACAACTATGAAGAAATCTTGCAAGCCCGTGTTCTAATTTGGAAAGCAGTCTCCACACTGAACAGTGCCCCTCAGTCCTTCCTGAGGAGTCATTCTTCAAGAACCCAGTAAGAAAAGAACTTCAAGAACCAGAACAGAGGCCCAGAGCCTGGCGGGTTCATGGGTCAAGAAGGGATTTATAGAACTAAGACAAAGGAGGCACAATGGCGAAGTAGAGTGGGCCATGGCTCCCTGCCCAGACACAGATGAGAATAGCACAGCTAGTGCTTAAAATGAAGGTATACACACACACACACACACACACACACACACACACACACACACACACACACACACACACACACCAGCTGCTCTCAGCACAGGAGGCCGGCCACAGCATCATGAGCAGTACTAAGCCTGTGTGAAATCTGTAAAGCAATGACTAACTATAGGATGTGTTAATTCAATCAACCTCCAGCAGTAGGATTCTCCAAGACAGACAAGAATCCATTTAGACACTACAATAGAGTATTAGTCAAATGCCCATCAGCTCAAATTCAACAAGTTTTTCATTGAGACAGTGAGTATCAGTACACTGTCTCCACAGGGCACGCACAGGGTACATACAAGGTCCTTAAGAAGGCTGCAAGCAGTTCATCCATGGAAAAGGACATACGATAAAGAGACCAAAGAAAAGCACATACACAACAGGCATGCATGAGATCTTAAAAGTGGTGCTGGGAAGAGGGAGGGCTCCATGGCTAAGAGCACTAGGGGCTCGTCACGAGGACCAGGGTTGGATCCCAGCACCTGCATGGGGACTCAGGTTCTCTAACTCTGGTCTCAGGAAATCAACACCTTCTGCTCTCTGAGGCACATGGTGCCCAGACACACATGCAGGCAAACATCTAGACATATAAAATAAAAAAGCACCCAGAAGGCAGAGGAAAATGGATCTGTGACTTTGAGGGCAGTCTGGTCTACATAGCAAGTTCCAGGCCAGCCAGAAGTATAGAGAAAGACCTTGACTGAGGGAAAAAAAATCTATTTTCCACTAAAGAAGTGGCTATCTTGCTATCTTGGAAGACAGGACAGCCTAGACCTCATTTGGCCTAAACAAGAAGTCAAACACACAGATGTCACCTGATGGAGTTCCTGAGCACAGAGAATTGATTCAAGTATCAAGTCAGAGGCCTGACAAGTACCAAACAAACTCACTGCCCTACAGTCAGAACACAGGCGGGACACTCCTAGAGAGGAGACATGGCAGGAGTGAGAGGGACACCGTGGGGACATTACCTGAATGGCTCCCTGGCTTTTGTAGCCTCTGCCGTAGTACCTTCCACCTCTTCCAAACGTCCTAATCACCGGAGTGGAAATGACACCCCTTGGACGCCTGGGCCAATATAGGAAAACAAGAACAAACAGACTTGAGTCTATCAAAGATGATGTTTAAACTACTCTCGAGTTGATCTTATGCTAGGTGAGACATCAAGTATTAAGTATGGTCAGATCAAAAGCAAGGAATCATTTCTCTGGTTCATACCCAAGGCATTTGACTTCAAAACTAATACCTAGAACATTTTTAGAAGACAGTTCATTAACTGAATAATGCATGGTTAATTATTTAATAATGATGAATCAAACAATTATATAATGATATGTAAGAAAATTCTATGTAACACTAGGAAAGATGTGAGACGGAAACTACCTAGTGATATGAGAACAGCCCCTGCTTAGGGGAGCAAAGGCTGCTTCCTGCACTTACAYAAAGTCCTCCAGCCCAGCCCAGAGCTTACCCTCTTGCTGGTCCTCCCACAGACACCACCTGCAGAGGGAAGGGCCCTCGGCTCCCACGGCCCCGCCTGCTCCCGGCCCAGTGGCCGACCACAGTGCCAGCTATTTCTAGCTTCCCTCCCTGAGAAGGAATAGGTTGGACTCCTGCACAAACAAAAACAAAAACACCATGAGAAAACAAGGATCTTTACAAATACAGTATTAGGAGCAACAGAGGGAAAACAAGCAGAGCAACTCCTATTTCGTTCTGGTTCCTATTCCGTAAGAAGCCGTTTACCCTGCTTTACAAAGAGTTTATTAGAGAAGGCTCTCTGTGCACACCATGAAATTATTATTATTATTATTATTATTATTATTGTTATTATTATTATTATTATTTTGTTTTTTGAAAGCAGGTCTTTCCATGTAACCCTGGCTTTCCTGAACTCAATAGGTAGACCAGGCTAGTAACATCGAATTCACAGAGCTCTACCTGCCTCTGCTTCCTAAGTGCTAGAATTAAAGACATGCCAGGCCCTACACCATGAGATTTCAATCTGTAGTTAAGAACCTATAACAAGGCTAAGTATGGTGATAAACATCTATGAAACTATCTATGATTTGGGAAACTGAGGCAGGAGGATTGTGGRTTTGAGGCCAAACTGGACTAGAGACCCTGTGTAAATTTAGAGAGAGTGAACTTGAATAATGGCTCGTCCATTGACTAATGGTGCATCCCACCAAGCCTGGTGGATGGCCTGTGTGTGTTCTATCACCAAGTTCATGTTTGTAGGAGAGGACCAACTCCTGCCAGTTGTCCTCTGACCCCCATAAGTATCCTGCAGCATGTTCATATGCAAGATAAATAAATGTTTAAAAAAACAGACCAAACCAAAAGAATCTGCAAGTGAGTTGGATCCTAACTGCCACAGCGAACTCCTGTTTAGGGAAATTCAAACAGTATAGCTAGCTGAGTATACCTGGGTTGCCTTCTACACTGCCAGACCTGTGTGCAACCTCAGAATGCTTTTCTCTAGGTAAACACTTCCATATTTGTGTCATTAGGCAAACATTAGGGAAATTAATCAATCTAAGCGCTCCTTCCTCTCTCACTCTCACACTGGGAATGGAACCCAGAGTGTGGACAGGCTAGGCAAGTGCTTTTCCTCTGAACTATATGCACCCACCACGAATTCTGGAAACAAGTCTCACTGTGCGATCCAGGCCAGCCTGTCGGCCCTCCTGCTCCTGTGTGCTGGGTGGAGGTACGCACAGCCCCACAGTTGCCGCACTGCTAAGGAAGAGCGTCCTTAAGCACACAGTTAAGTTTATGCTGCCCTCACACCTTCTGTTAACTACGGGTGGGTTGACTGTTCCTGTTTTCCGACCTAAGAAATTCCTTAATCTGATACGTTACAGGAGAATGGTAAAACAAAACGAGCTTGAACATCTTCCTGAGATTATCACAAGCTCCCTACAGTCCTGGGGTTCGGACATGTGCCCACGGCCGCCCCACTCAGCCGCTGTGGCACCGGAAGCAGGAGTGACCACCGAGCCCCCGAGTGCCAGGCGCGCCCTCTCTGGTCTTAGCTGGCCAGGAGCTAGCTATGGAGGCCAGGCTGTGCTAGAACCTGCCTCTGCCTCCGAGTGCCACCACACTCAGAAAAGATGTTTTGGTAAGTTCATTTTATGCTAATATTATTTTGCCAGGTAATTAAAATAAATAAACAATTGGTGTTTTGGGACACAATTTCACCATGTAGTACTGGCTGACCTGAAACTTGCTATGTTTCCTAGGCTAGCCTGTAACTTGGAGTACTTCTCCTGCATGCCTTAAAACTTTTCTCCCCTTTTATTGAAAACAGGTTTCCCCCATCACATAAGGTATCCTGATTATAGTTTCCCGCCCTTTACTTCTGCCATCCATCCCTTCAGTACTGTCTCGTTAGAAAACAAACAGGCTTCTAAGGGATAATAATAAAATATAGTGAGATAAAACAAAAACCAACACATTGGAATTAGTCAAAACAGAAGGAAAAGAGCCCAAGAGAAGGCCCACGGAGACCCGCTCGTACACACGCAGGAACCCCGTAAAAACCGTAATCTGGAAGCAGAAGATAAACTTGAAGGACCCAGGCCTGTGCAGCCCCCGAGCGTGCTGCCTCAGTCTCTGAGTTCCCATGCTGATTTAGAGGCCTTTAGAGGCCAGCTTTGACCATGCTGATTTAGCGGCCTTGCTTCCTGGTGGCCTGCACCCCTCAGGCTCTTACACTCTTTGGCTCCTCTTCTGCAGGGTTCCCTGAGCCCTGAGGGGAGGGATTTGAAGGAGAAATCCCACTCAGGGCCTGTCCAAGAGCTGAGATGCAGGCATCCACCACCACACCCTCGTAAGACTGAGCAGTGACTCGGCTACTTCCCATCTCCCTTCGGTCTTAACACCCCGCATCCGCTGGCACTTCAGGTCCACGGCTGCTGTGCTTGAGGTGTGCACTGCACAGCACAGGTGCGAACAGGACAGCTAGGAGGCAAGTTAAGTCCCTTGTACCTCCACTCCTTGCTTTCCCCACCCACAGGACAGGCAGCATTAGAGGCCAGCTCCACGGGGAGCTGAAACACATCATGATAAAGTTACAGCAACAGCCACAGGTAGAGAAGCCCTTGGAAGGGTGAGGAAGAGGAAGACCAGGGCCCACAGGGGCCACAGAGAGCTGATCCTCAGCCACATCTTTCCATACACTATGGTTCTTGCAGGTCACTGTAGTGCCAGGTAACTGAGATGACAAATGCTATCTATCATCCAGAAAAGGATGCCTATCCTGAAAGTAACTCAGAATGCATCGGACCAATCCTGCAAAATGACTCGATGGCTTCAAGTGAGAGAATCACAATGAACTATTTCCAAAACTCTTCCCCTTTACAAGATATATACAAATGAATAGAGATGTAGAGAATATTTACAGTAAACTATCTTACATTAGAATTTTCTTTAAAAACAAACTATCAGAGGCTTTTATGTGATAGAGATTCTGCACCTGCTTCCATCTTCTACTCAAGTACAAGCGCCTTTACCAAAAGACAGCTTCAAGCTCTACGCCACTATACACAAGTGGCAGCCTGGCCTGAGAGCGTAAGGTGCTGGCCAGGTCACACTGATGCATACACAAGCCTTCTAGGTGGACACTCAGTGGCTAGTCTGGAAGAAGACAGGACAGCTACGCCAGGGCCACTGCATAGACCTAAGGGCAGAGGGTCAGTCAGGGACCTAAGAGAAAAGTCACTGTGTTAGAGGAGGCTTGAAAGAACAGCCATGGAGAGAGGGGCTAGATGCTGGAGCAGGGGACACGCTGGCAGTAGAAGGTTGGAGGGTGTGGGTGTGGGTGTGGTAATAATTACCGCCCTGGGACTTGCTAGTCCTGCTGCTGTCACTGCCTGAGAAGGCTCCACAGTGTCCCGATGCTGCTGTCACCCGGAAGGCACGGTAAGGGCCTGTTGCTACTGTTTCCCCATAATGGCCTCCGAAGCCACAGACTCCTGTATCCAGAGTGGAGAAAATCAGGAAAAGCATGAGAAGTGGGCCTCAGAGGGACCTCCCATGCAGGCACAACAGCCCCCATCTTTGTCAGCTTCTGGGACGAGGTGTCCCAGACCCTCTTGCTATCTCAATATCCACCCATCATTCCCAGAGGCCAGCACTATAGGCCAGCCTCCCTTAGCAGTCGTTCAATGGGGCACTGGCTGTGGCCTCTGAAACACCCTGGAGATGTTGTACTGAGATGATGTAACTGAGATTAAGGTGACTCCATGTTCTTTCTCACCGTCTCCTTCAGGATCTTACTCTCTCGTCCCTCCCTGGGAAGAATTACTGCGATATGATACTGCTTCCTAAAACCTACTATTGCAGGTCTCCACGTGGCAAGCTGTGCTGCCACCAGAAGGACCTCACGCTCTGCCCCACTTGAAAGATTTCCAAAATACAACTCACCTGCAAAGCCCCTGCCCCTGCCCTGTGAGGGGGGGACTGGGCCAAAGTGCCGAGGGTACACAGAGGCTGGGTAGAAGGGCAGAGCAGGAGGCGGCGGGAAGGGGAGAGGGTGGTTCTGCCGAGAGAAGTTGAGCCCCTCCAGGATACTCTGGCGCATTTTTTCAACCTTGGCAGCCTGCTCAGCCTGAAGTCAAGGGACAGACAGGTAAAGACATCACCTGCACGCTTTAACAAATTCTAATAGTCACTAACAAAATGGAAGCACTGCTATGCAAATCTCCACTGCAGTCTCCTAATTCTTAATTTTTAATATTTATGTTTAGTTGTGTATCTGTGTGGATTACTCATATGTACCAAGTGCTTATGAAGTAGTCAGAGCCCAGCCTACCGCACCCCCGAAATGGTGGTTGTGAGTCRCCTTTTGTGGGTGCTGGGAACTGAATTCAGGTCCTCTGCAAGAACAATAAATGCTCTTAACTGCTGAACCTCTCTCTAGCCCCGCACCTAATCTTAATACTTACTCTTAACACCTAAATCAACAGTCAAGAGGACTTCTCTGATCACTCTAAGACCTGCAGCCAGTAAGGTATACAGCATGACAACCTGTCGTTGCTGCGGCCGGCCTAGCTGTGCATGTTTGCCCTTCTTGCTGGCTTCACTGGTTTTCCATGGTGCTGAAGTGTTCTGAGAGCTTGTAAATGAGTGACATGCTGTGACGTGCCACAAGCATGTGCCATTGGCCATAAGTGCAACACTCATGATCAAGCAACAATATTAAATGAAATGTTTATCAAGAGCAGCCACAAAGAATGACTGGAAGAGAGCAGAGCCTGGGGTGGGGGACCTAGGCCTACACTCCAGCTGCATGGTCCCCACGCACTGCCTCAGTAGGCAAGGATCTTTCTGGGACCAACTCTCTCTCAAGCAGTAAGACTCAGTGAACCATCGGAAAGATGGCAGGTGTACTGGATAGTTTTATGTCAATTTAACACACGCTAAAGTCACCTGAGTGGAGGAAACCTCAGTTAAGAAAACGCTTCTGTATGATGAGGCTGCAGGTGAGCCCGTAGGAAATGTTGTAAAGTCGTGGTTGATGTGGGAGGCCCGGCCCACGGGGGCTCGGCGCTCTGTGAGAAAGCAGCGGGCTGAGAGTGGGCAGTGTAGCTGAGCTTGGGCTACTTTGTCTTTTCTCTTTCACCCTCTCCGCCCCTTTCTCTACCCTTCCGACCTGTGAACACTAGATAAAAGAGAAAAAAGACTGAAGGGGAAGGAAAGAGATCCCCGAATGGTCAGGGTCGGAGAGGGCGATGCTGCCCTTCGGCTACTTCCTGCTGGTTACAGGAGTGGAGCTCCTTGCGGACAAGTCTCATCTTCACCGGTGTTAGATTTATTTTCTTGTTTCTTCTTTGTGCACACCTACTTAACAAACGGTGACCAACTATCAACCAGCGACCCACCAACCTCTTCTTAGAGCCCCCAGCATTTATATACCTTCTGGGATATATAAAAGTCAGGGGACTTGAAAAGTCCCCAGAATTCCAAATGTCTCACAAATACAGAAACTATCTGCAGGGGACAAAATCAAGCCCTGGCTAGAACAAGCATGAGGCAAATCCAGTCAGCTGCTGTGGATACTCTGAAGCAGCCCCAGATCCCACACCTGGGATTAAAATGAAAACATTTTCTTTTATATTTCTGTGTTTTTTAAAAGAAACCAAAATTCCACAATTCACTACAAAACAGCATCCCTCCAGGGCTTCTGCATCAGCTTCTGTCCCTAGGTTCCTGCTCTGATGTCAAGTGAAACAGACCCTTTCCTCTCCAAGTTGCTTTGGCCATGGTGTTTTATCACAGCAATAGTAACCATACTGCAGGTTTAGCTCCTACACTACATCCCACTGCTGTCAGAGAGGGCTGCGCTGTCCCCAACATACCTGACCATCACAGAGGTCGATGAGTGGGGTCTTTTCCCGGCTGGCTTTAAGAAGTTTGGACTGGAAGAGCTTCCCATCGAAATACATCCAAGGACAACAGTGTTCCCAGGGGATGGGCTGCCCACACGCATCATTAGCAAATAGTGCCATGTCTACTCCGCTCATGAAGAGAGCTGACAGCTGAATTCCTCGCGGGTCTAAGTTTTCAATCTTTTAATGGAAAAGAGTAATGTATATGGAGTAAGAGTACTACAGCACCACACTTCCCACTAAAGCCCAGAGTGAACAGCGCAGGCGCCTCCCCAACAGGAGGAGCACACCCTGGCCTCACCCAGACCCAGTCGCACTCAAAGAAAGCCATGTTCTATGTCATTAGAGTATTTAAAATCATGTTTTATGAACATACTGAGTAGTTTGACATCTGTAAATTATTACAGTGCGGATAATATGATGCTGAAGGAGAGACATGACGAGGGAACTGATGAGCTACAGTCTCTTTCTGGGCCCAGAGTGCCACCATCCCTTCAGGAAAGTCTAACACTTCAGATCTGCACACTGGCCATGCGATAACAGAACGGTTTTCAAGTAGCTGTATTAGGAAATTAGTTGGCATAATTTCATTTTGAAATAAATTTGCGCTGTATGTTTGTTACTTTATATGTTATTTCAAAGAAACTTAAAACTGTCAAAATGTTTTAGGAGCAGCGAACAGCTTATAAACAAAAGAATGCAAAGGAGAGCACTGCCCTCAAGCTGTGCGCTACTGTCAGTCCAAACGAGTGGCTTCTGTGCTGGGCACCGGTGCCCACCTGGCCAGAACTCTGTCACCTCATAGACAACGGGCAGGGTAAGACACCTGACACAGTCCAATCAACTCTTGATCATCTGTGTGCCAAGGGCCTAGTTTGTGGATTATCTAGGACAAAGGTTTAATTCTACTTTGGTTTCTTTCTTGTCACTTCAATGGCTTTTCAATAATAAAATCTTTAGAATATAAACCTTTTAGTTCAGGTAAGGCCATATTGGCAGGGAAAATGACTTTTGGAAAATGGCATTGTATGAAACACAAAAAGAATATTTAAGTGCCAAATGCTAATGAACTTATGATTATCTGAAAGTATTTCCTATCAGAGTCTTGCCATCTTTTCTAAAGATTTAGTCAATGCAATTAAACTTGTAAGGCCTAGGAGTCAGGTCATGAATTTACAAACACTGTTTATCTATACCTCATGTGAGAAACATGAGGGCCTAAGGTGATGAATTAAATGCACTTTCATTTTTATGTGCAATATATAGACAGGGTCAGTCTGAAACAAATGGAAAGAACACGTTTTATTGCGATCCCCTCTGTGTGCTGTAGAACGGAAAGCAAGTCCTCACCATAGAGAGTAAAGGGGCCTGCTGGAGAGCAGCGCAGAAGTGGGCTGTAAACAAACAGACACGCCAGCACAAAGGTCACCCTCCCACTGCTATGGGACAATAGCTATGAATCCCCTCCTAGTCATCTGGGCCACTGCTTTCAGCCCATGGCCTCTGTGCCCTACACCAAAGACTGGAAAATCAGGGCCAAAGCTTAGGAAGAGATGCTAGTACTATAAAAGTTTCTATCTCTATGAAATGTTCTGTATGAAACACCATACCGCCTATCTGTGGGCACAACTGTGGCAGCCTGTAGGCAACTCTTAAAGAGTATGGGCTACTATTGGTTACACCCAGATACAAAGTCCCACAGAGTGAAATCCTGGCCTTATCACTGTATACGGAGTTTAGCAGAGTGCAGCAAAGGTTAAGAGCAGAAAGGCACTCTGGTTAGAATTACTCATTTCCGAATTTGCTGAGAGGAATAGAGCAAGTCCATACTTGTACACTCATTCATATATGAACTACAGTGGCTACTGAGGGACTGCAAGTGTGGATTTAAAAGATGATTTAGGTCTGAGGATGTAGCTCAGTTGAACAGAACTTGTTAACCATGCATGAAGCCCTGGGTTCAATCCTCAGAAATGAAGAAAAAAAATACCTTCAAAATAATTATCAATTTTAGTAATGATAACTACCATTAACTTAACAAACATTTCTAAAATAAAGGCTATATAGTTATATAAATAAGATTTCCATTGCTCTGTACATTTGACTTCCTTCAAAAAAAACTGTTTTTAGTTGTTTTAGAGACAGTTTCTTACTACATACCCCGAGATGGCCTTGACTCTTCTATCTCTGGCCCCTAAGCATGTGCCAATATGCCTTCCCCAAAAAACTCTAAAACTCACACTGCAGTGTTTTAATTTAAGTGCTTTGCAAACCAGGCTGGCCTTGACCTCACAGAGATCTGCCTGCCTCTGCTTCTGCCCTCCCAGTATGGGATTAAAGGCGTGAACCACCACCATCCAGCAGTTTTTAGTGGTGTATATGAATGCCTGTATAAATGTATGTGCACCGCATGAGTGCCCGGAGACCAGAACAGAGCACTGGATTCCTTGGAACTGGAGTTATGACAGACAGTTGTAAATTGCTATGTGTGCATCAGAAATCAAACCCGGGTCCTCTGAAGAGCAGTGGCTAAGCCATCTCTCCATTCCCTTAAATGTTAATTAGAACCCTAAACTGTACAGATGTCTGTACTTACTTAAATGGAGAAAAAATATTCAACATTATTCAAAGTTCCTCAACTAGAGAAATAGACAGAAAAATCTGGCTTCACAAGAAATACAGCTGCAGAATTTATTCTCTGCGCAGAGTTTAAGAGCCAATTGTAGTGAAGTGATGTCATCCGACTTCTACTTACTGAGCTACAGACTCTTACTTTATGTCATAGTTATACCTATAGGCAAAACAACGCTGCAGCAATCAGACATGTTATGGGCCCCAATACTGTCTTTTAAAGCTCCTCATTTTCCATCTTTTATATTCTCCACTTGGCATGTGGAAGTTTTAAAAGAAGTATAGGGATGTCAAGAACAAAGGAGAAGAAACTGGACAAATATTACACTGGTAAAAGTTCCTTCTCCTCATTCTTCACCCCCAACTCTGAGCCCCAGGCTCAGTGCTAATTTTGCCTTCACAATTACACTCATGCTGGAAAACTAGGAGAATGGCTCACAAAATTGAACAGGGACGCAAATGAGGGTAATCAGTCACTGTCACAGGTGTGCAGGGAACCACACAGAGCATGCTCAATTATTCATGGCTATGGTGGACAGAGGAGGCATGGATGAGATGAATTCTTAAACACTCATTTTAGCTAAGGGTGCAGTGTCTCTCCCAGTAAGCTTTCCTTCAGAAAAGTTGATAGCAAGAGTCCAAACTGGCAGAAGTGGAACCTTCTTCCTTTCTTCCTGATGGCAAAGCGTGCACCAGACACTGACAGGGAAGAGTGACTGGTCTAGGCAATCCACAAACGGGGTGACAGCCCCAGCACAGCGGCAGCGACAGTCAAGAGGTAACTGTGTCTTAAACAGTGAAGAGGCGTCTTACAGAAAGGCACCGTCGTTGCTTTTGACTTGTCAAAAACCTTTAATGGTTAAATGAAAAAGCAATTTTAAAATTTAATTTTCTACCACTAAATTCTAGAATGCCAAACTCTACATAGGAATTTTGGGTAGCCTGAAATAAGAATATTCCTATTGATTCTCAATTTAATAGCTGAGAAAATGCTTAATCTTAAAAAACAAAAAACAAAACAAACAAACGAAGCCAAAGTTGCCTTCCTCTCAACCACAGGCTATTTCCCCTCACAGCTCTTTTGAAATGTGTGCTACTCCTGACAATGAAGCTCTTAGTGTGGGGGCTGTGCTTGTAAAACAGGACCACCAACTTCCACACAAGAAGACCCGGGCTGCGACCGAGTGAGACAGAAGGCCCTGTTTATGGACTGCATCTCACTGATACATCTTTAGAAATGTCGCACCTTAGATGAAGAATCAGGCGAAAACCGTGGAAACACTAAGGTCTCAAAAGAACCAAAATGAAAGCTTCAAAAGGTGCACCCTGCGTGTGGCTCCGAAAATGAAAAGGATGTGGGAGAGAAGATGAACTTTGGTTAAAGTAACTTGATGGTGAATAAGGCTTGGTGGGCATACCTGGTCCCTGGCGGTCTGATTTTCAGAACTGGGATGTCAATACTGAAGGAATAATCTACACAAGAGAAACAGGAGGAGAGGTAGAGGGTGGCACCACACTCTAGGGCAGTGACTCCACCCCCTGAAGCACAGCCTGCGGCGACGGTGACGGAGCACCCGGGGACACACGGGAGGACCTGACTGGGTCCGCCACACTGCCTGACACCGAAAACAAAAGTGTTAAAGACAGTAACAATTTCTGCCTAGCACACAGAAAAGCTTGATCCACAGTCAAGGACACAATTGGAGGGGATCCTGTTGAGCTTTGGTTTGGTACTTAGCTTGTTTCAAAGGCATCAGAAGCCTCAACAGAGTTCCAGTTAGCACCAAAATATGCAATTTAATATAATAATTTAGGGGAAAACCAGAAATTTATTAAGAACCACCTGTCAAATACTAAAAAGAAAAAAATCTACACAGCTAGTCTAAAATCTTTGCCATAAGATGTGTTCATAAAGAACAGCAAACAATCTAAAAGTGAAGGCAAACTTCTCAAAAGAGATTAGCTGATTTTAAAACAAACTTGGTAAAAAATTAAATAACTGATGACAAAGAAAAACAAAACCCTAACATTAAAAAGAAAAGGCAGAACTGAGGGTTCAGCTGCCCTTGAGGACTTGAGCTCTCTAACATTTAATACAGAAACAGGAAAGCAATCATAATCATGAACACAGCAACTAATGAGCGAGCGCAGGTGACACTACAAAACCAGCCAACTCAGGAGAAAATAAACGCTGAACGCAAACACAAAGGAGGCTACAGGCAAAATGAAAAGGACTGTGATGTTAAACATTCACGAAAAGGGGTGTCGGGACGATGCTAACACCGCTCTGCAAGTGGTTCTTTTAAAAAGGGACTGTGCAACACTAGACGGGCAAAGAATATGCTTTAGAGAAAACTAAAGTGCAGCTAGGAACAATGGAATGAAATAAGAAAAAGAATCCTGGCTAGATGTTAGAACATTCCTAAGACTGAGCCCTCCCAAGGCTAGAATCCCCTGGTAAAATAAAAAAGAGAAGTTTATTTTCCGATGTGAAAAACAAGAATAAACATCAATTGATAAACAGGTAAAATCTGGTAAATGTAGAATTGGCTGTTTACTTGCTTACAAACCCTGCTGGCACAGCCAGACCTGAACAGGAATATCCCCTTTGCCTTGAAGGCACATAGGACATTAGTAGTATTAGTTTGGTGCCCAAACAACTGTCTGGTGAGGGTTAGCAAAGTTACACCAAATCCAAAGCAAGACTTCCCAGGACAAGGAAACAAGGCTGGTCGGATGGTACCTTGAGTTCCTGCAGCTGGTCCGGCTCATAGAGTTTGGGGGACAATGCCTGAGCCAGGAAGGCATCCAGCTCCTGCCGCCGCAGAATTCGAGTTCCGGGCCACTGCACCATATACCTGTGAGGAGCAGAGGAGTAGATGAGAAGGGCAGTTGGCCAGTATTTGGAAAAGCAGCAGCAGCTTCTCGGTAAACTCAAGACGGCGCAAGTCAGGAAGCTGCCTTTGTATTCTCTTTCAGCCATTGCTTCCATGASAGGATGCCAGGTGAGGAAGCGTACGCCTGTGATCAGCACTCAGCATGCTGGGCGGCACGTGCCCAGACTGGTGCCACATGCTTTATTCTCAGCATTCAGGAGGCAGAGACAGAGGCAGGTGGTTCTCTGTGAGGTGAGCTGTCTCATTTGAATTAAGGAATCCTTGGCAGCAGATGACCATGGGAGTGGTGTAAGGATGTGCCCATGAAGAGGAGGATACTCAATGCACTAATGAGGGCATCTTCACATCTGGAACAGCCTGAGTGGGTGGCTAAAGGCAATCAACTTCCACTAGGATAGATGTGCCAAGCAGCCAACAGCCTGTATCACTACAGAACATAACCTCACGCAGCTTTTAGTGCAGCAATAGCTAACTGCAATAGTCATAAGCCTGTAAGCCCATTAGTACTGACTCTTTGTACCCAACAAATCTTATGAGGGACTGGATCAGGTTGCTAGGTACCATTAAAACAACTTCTGAGGACAGACTGCTTTGTGAGCCCTGGAGAACAACTCAGAGAGATATAGGGAGTGGAGAGATGCAAAATACTACTCTTTCCACCTTTGCTTGCTAGGGAGGCTTTCTCAGACTTAAAGCCAAGTTAATAAAGCCAGAGCTAGCACTCACCTATAGAAATGTACACTTAGAGAAGGCAGGGAGGAAGGCTCTAATGAGGCATAAAAAAGCAAAGTGAAATTTCACATACTCACTAAAAGGCAGATATTGATCTAAATATTTTACAGATAGAAACATATATTGTTCTAGCAATTCTGAAGCAGAAGTGTCCTCTATCAAAGTTGAAACTGAAGGACAGAGAGAGATGCACTTTATGGTACAATTATGTAGCATAAGTAAATAGGAAATCAAATTTCAGTGCGAATGAATACCAAATATTTCTACTGCACTTAAACAGTGATATAAAAGTAAATTATCACTATGTACACTGACAGCAATTACACCCTTTGGCTGGGCATGGTGGTACAGGCCTTTAATCCTAGCACTGAGACCAAGCCAGGACTACAAACTGAAACCCTGTCTCAAATAAATAAATAAATAAATAAATAAATAAATAAATAAATAAATAAAGAGATAAGTATTATATACTTTGCAACTAAGTGCCACAAATCAGACAATGGTCCTGCTGAGGCTCCATGAGTAAATATGAAGACAGGCAGGGGGGG
>BDUI01000653.1:63974-88932 GCA_002335545.1 Apodemus speciosus | reverse complement strand
GGTGGTGGTGGTGGTGGTGGTGGTGGTGGTAGTAATTTTCCAACTTCACAAAGGAGGGAAGGAGGAAGAAGGGAAGCAGCAGCTCTGGTCATATCCACAGCCTACAGCCAGGGCTTCTGCCCTGTCTGAGAGAGGAACGCATGAGGAACAGCTTACCACCTCCGCCCTTGTACAGTCTCCCATGTCCTGTTCTCTCACACACGGGTCAGCAGCCTGACATCTGAGGTACCTGGCCTGAGTCACTTCGTATTTCCTTACCCCAATCTTTTCTTTGCTTGATGACTCATTCCCAAGGGGTTTCCAAGACCTGCTTGAAACAAGGTTAAAGGCAGGTGGGCATCCCCAAGGAAAAGGCTTTGCCTGGCCTCTAACATGTTCCATCCCTCAGGCACTTTTTTTTTTTCTTTTTGGTTTTTTCGAGACAGGATCTCTCTGGGTAGCCCTGGCTGTCCTGGAACTCACTCTGTAGACCAGGCTGGCCTCGAACTCAGAAATCCGCCTGCCTCTTCCCTCATGCACTTTGTCCATGAGCTTTGCAAAGACTTGTCCTTGCTGCCTGAAGACCTGTAGTAGGGCATGAGATCAAGATTCTCTCTGAGTGTCTCTGGTATGGCAGCACACTATGAAACCAAAACCCCAAAGCCCCAGGTCTGAGGGGAAGGAGTCAGTACACCGGGTGCTATGGGACGCCACAAATGGTTACTGGAAACTCTTTTGAGAGCAGTCCTGTTTTTGAACACAGAAGCAAATAAACAATGAACATCTTTTGAGAAACCAATCCAGTCCTTTGGAGCTGAGGATGCAGGGCTGAGTAGAGCCCCAAGGTGGGAGGCACAGGAGTCCTTAGCTTCCCGACGCAGCAGGGTAGAGAGCAGAAGCCCTGAGGGCACTATTCAGCTGCGCCCCAGTATAACTAACTGAGAAAAGGGAAAGAAGGGTCCTGTTCTAAAGCCTTACAGCTCAAAGGAAAATTTAACAATGTACTGAATTTACACCATGTGTTCTGGCTTATAATCTGCCATTCCAGACCTCAGGAGGCTGAGGCAGGAGGGCAGCTTGGAGTTCAAGCTATCCTGAGACAGTGTAGGATCCTGTAGACTGAGTTTACAGTTCCCATGCTCAGAACGACACAAGCTAGTCAGGATGTGCTGACTATTCATGTCACCACCGAGTGAGGCCAACCCTTGTCACCTCAGCCGGAGTCACAACTAAAGGGTCTTTGCTCAAGAGAATGGTCCAGGAATTTATAAAATATTCACAATATTCTGATTTTTAGACCTATGTTTTAGATATCATTTCTGTACTTCCTAGCATATATTGATTTTTGTATTCTTAAATTAGCAGATACAAGTATGAAAAAGAAAATACAACTTTCCCAAAAATATGAAATAGGCCTCACGAAAGACACTGATTTGGACCTCAACTTTGACTGGTATTCCAAACAGTCCTTTCCAGTTAAGTGTCCCTCCCCTCCCCCACATTGATGAACTGAAGTAGCCATACCCAGGTAAACCCTGGCAGTTCTGAAGTGAATCCACTATGGTGGTAGAACCTGATAGAAGCTGTTCTCCAGGCCTCTGAGCTCCCGGAGAGTTAGATTTGCGCCTCATGAGCATAGGGGCAGACATATGCATCTCGGCTATGCATATGCAACAGGYTGGTCACAGAGAGTGATGGCTATTGAAGACATTTTCAGAGCAATGTCAAGTTTAACACTGGAAACCTGCTATTTATTCTTACCAGATAAACATCATTACTAAAGCAGTACCAAGTATGGCTTCTCCTGTTCTGAGGGCTCGACCCTGGCCTACCGCCCAGAGGACAGCCCACCTTCTGCACAAGGAGGGTCTCAGGCATCTCAGCCAGATACTCCTAAGGCTTTAGAAAATGCACAAGAGATTACGAGGTACCGAGGGAGACAAACAATGGATTGTTACAGTACATACATTCTGGTGGAAGTCTGTTCTTTCTAAAAGCAAGTCTCTCAGTTTTCTTTCTGCTTTCTGCCAAACTAAACAGGACTCCGTAAACATACTGACGAACTGGCCTATAGAGCAGGGCGGCCGGAGGCAGGTCTTTGTTGGCTTCATCTTCAATAGAAACAGCAATTTTGATTTCACCCTTTGCATGGAAGAAAGCAGAATAATATTGCACATTTTTCATGTTGAATTTACAAGAAACTCACAGCAATATACTGCATCATCTCCATTAATGACATAGCTATTCTATTCGAATGGCTTAACAACTTGCCTACAGTGAGATGTTCAAGAGAGTCCACTGGGATCTGTGGTCCAAATGTATGTCCAGAGACTCAAAATTAATCCTATATTACTATAATTTTTAATCAAAAAACCAGTAACAAAAGAAAACCACATAGATAAGCCAAAGTTTTTTTAAACATTCTACACAGATAACAACGGACAACAAATACAGAAGAAAAGCATGAAGAATCTACAACTTTTATTCATGGGTCAAGATGGTCAGAGATAATAAAATTTGTAATTTTCAATGACCTGTACAAAATCCAAGCTATGCAGTATTCTGAAAGTCCTTTTTTTTAAAACCAAGCTTTTCCATAAAAACTTCCCACATGTTAAAAATGATCTCCCTAAGAGAACTCTTTTGAAACCATGTTCTTGGCGTTTCCCCAGCAGGTAGGTGCTTACCACGTATCCTATCCCACCATGGTCGAGGCCACAGACAGCTGCTAGGACAGAAAAGCAAAAGCATTCCATCCCCAGCTCAGGCCCCAACATGGCAAGACTCTCGGCTAACCTAAGACCATGCCGCCAGGAGAGAAACCTCTGTGGGTTCCGCAGCTGACTGTTGCCAACCGTCTACCGCATGGCATCACAACACATCAACATAGTCGAGGAATTTTACTTATGTATATTTGTAACAAAAATACACAACATGCCCTCCAATACCTATTAAACATTATCTGTAAGTTCTCTTAATAACCACCTTGTATATTTGCTCTTCCACACAAATTTAACTTCGAAATTGATTTTCTCCTTATCTTCAATACTTTCTTTCCTCTTGACTAACCCAGTGGTTAAATGTCCTCTAATATATTCATTTGTTCTGAGAATTTCTCTTGGTAGTAATTCTTGACAGCACTATGAAGCTTCCCAAGCTGCCAATGTGCCCACTGCGTGTCACGGCTCCTCTGCGCACAGGAAATGGTGTGCACTGCAGTCTAAACTGCCCCTATACTGAAAAGTCCAAAGGAGCATTTTTTTTTTAAACCTGAAAGGACAGTTAAGTTTACTTTTCCCAAGCCTGGACATTCTATCACTCTTCCCTTGATATTTGTAAGAACAGAAGAAAACTATTAGTACCATCTGCACTCTTCACATGGGTCTACCCAACTGCCAGGAGTCAAGGCTGGCAGCATGGATGCAGAGGGTGCCTCCAGCGCATCTTACATCTCAAACAGCCCCACAGGGAATGAGTGCCATCTCTATATATGCACTTTTGAAAATGCCTTCTAAAATGCTGGACTCTTAACTGTACCATACATAAAAAACTATAACAAAAAAATTGCATTTTCATAACTTTCGGTGATTCTTTAGAATAATGTTTGTTTTACGACCACAATCTGACCACTGATACTCTTGCATGCCCATATTAAACAGTAAGATGAGACCTGGAGGCAGTGACAACTAAAAAGGAAATGACTTAAGAGTTAACAGCATTAGCTAAATACTCTGTGTTTGGATGAGTTGATCAATGGTCCACCTCACGAGAACTGTGAAAAAGAAGGAGCCTTTTGCATTTACTGACTCCGTGTTATAAGACACAAGTGGATTACAGAAAATAGAGGGGTGAGAAAGACAGAGCCCATGTAATGAAGAAAACATGGTGATAGCAAGATAGTAATAAACCAATTCTGTATAACAAATTTATCACTGAAATGACCTGTGCCAACACAAAGACCATAAATCAGAGAAAATTTGGATACACAGAGATACACTGAGACACAAGATTAAAAAACAATGTCAACAGTATGTATATATTTAGCTACACATTTGGTAAAACACTAATAAGGTAAATTATGCCGCTATATAGAAGATAACTGGCATTTCTAAATATGTACATTTTAACAAAATCTTCTATACCATTCTTGGGTCCTATGATTAAAACTGCAGTCAACAAAGCAGAGGAGCAAAGTCAAAATGCAAGGAGTACTACTAGAGGGGGAGGTTATCGCCTACAGACAAACAATAAAGAAGTCAGATACCACTTACGACATTAGGATTAACTTGACATTACAACACAAATGTGTAAAAATTCTTTACTAAGAAAAAATTATGAGTCATGAAACAATGTGTCATTGTTTCACTGGTTTAAAAAAAAGTGGTTTTAAATTGAAAAGTAAGATTCCATGACTYGCTTTTAAATTGCATTTACAGATACAGATTTTTATCATTTGTTTAATGTTTAGAAATTGGAAATAAAAAGACCAAAAAGGAAAAAAAGGAAAGAAAAAAAAGAAAGAAAAAAGGTTTGCAAAAGGAAACCAGAGATGCAATGCTGTCGAATATTCCAAACTGCTCCAAGGAGCCTGGGTAATACCTTTGTCAAGACGTGGAAGATGTAGGGGTACATCAGTCCCTTCTTGTGTCTGTGCTCAGCCACTCTCAGCACCTCAGGTGCGACGGGGGGCAAGGGAGGGGTGGTGATGTCCATGTGGTTCCTGGTGGGCATTGACAGGAGGCAGGGGATTGGCTGAACAGTGCCCATATGGCTCCCTTTGCCTTCAGCTAGCTGGCTCCCTGAAGAAGCAGTGGATGAACCTTCTACCTACAGAGCAAAGGACAGAAAGCAGAGTTTATGTCCCATTCTCTCATTAGCTCAAACACACAAGGCATCTCCTAAATACCAGAGGGCAGAGATGACTCCTGTCTAGAATCGTCAGATTTAGTGCTAACCACAAGGCAGGGTGGGCAGAAAACACTCGCCTACCCCTCCTCAGACTATTCTATACACAACACCAACACCAGCACACTGTGCCACAGAGGACAGCATACACTGCCTCCTGTAGTGTGGGGACAAGAAGACTCATCTCAGAAAGCAGCTCCAGCCTCACCTGACCTTGGCTCCCTGGATCAAGTCCCCAGCTCTCTGAAGCTGCCCCACTGTCTGAGCATCACCATGTGTTTCTGGTTCTCTGTGTCTCTGCTGTTCCTGAGATCTTCCTAATGCACTCAAAGAGGCTATGCATTGTTCTATGATTAGTAATTCAAAAAACTGAGTTCATACCATGTCTGATTTCAGTTTTGTTGGCACTGAAGAACAAAATTCCCATTTAAAACTTTCTCTCTACAGTCATGATAAAGCCCTACATTTAATTATACACAGGAAAAAGTAAAACAGTAACAACAGCAACAGTGCAGATCACACAAATCCTCTAAAACAATCTAATCCCATAAAAACAATGACTCAGACCTATAAACACCAACTCTGAAAAACGGATAATATATTTCTAGATGAAAATGCCCACTGTTAACAACTGCTCACACAAACAGCAGGCATGGACACAGGGAAGGCTGGACCACAATGGACTAACTCAGGGTCGCACCAGTGCCAGGCAATGTGCCAGGGAAAGGGGAAAATCTGGATGCCCTGGCATACTCTGAATTGCCTGAAAAGCTGCCCAAGAGTAATTATTTACACGATAAACGCTTCATCTTGATCGGAATGCTGGAAACAAGAACCGCTTATAGCTTGATTTGGTGTCACCCTAATACATATATGTTTTGCTGTCTTGGAATAAATGTCTTCATTACAAGGGCATGTAACCGAGTGTTAATTTTACCCTTTAATACACAGGTTCCAAGTCTGGTCTTAAAAGAACCCATGAACAATTCAAGGGTTTTTCTATGCTTTCCCTCTTCCCTAAGAATATAGATACAAAACAGCGCAAAGTATTTTGCCAGATTCTTTCATGAACAAATAACAGTGCTTATGAAGTATTTTCATTGCTTATTTCTAATTGATTGACCATCATTCAGTTGACTTGGAGTTTTAAATGAATTTCTGGTAGCCAGATGAAGTTGCCCCACCCTCTGGAAGCAGGAGTCGTGTCCCCCCTCAGGGACCACACATGGCAGATGGATTTCCAGAGGTCACTGTAGCAGACAGCAGGCATGGTGGAAGTAGAACTTACCTGACTCCTACTTTTTTTTCTCTTCTTTTGAGATAGTGTCTCACTGTGTAGCCCCAACCGGCCTGGAACTCACAGATCTGCCTGCCCCTGCCCCTGCCCCTGCCCCTGCCTCCTTAGTGCTGGGATTACAGACAGTGAGCACCACCACTCAGCTACTTCTACTTTTTACAAACACGCCAAGTACTTTCACAGCCAGTCTTCACCGACTCTCTTCAAAAGGGGGAGCAAAGGCTCAAGTACCAGGTCCTGCAGAGGAAGGAGTGTATGGTGCRATCCTTCCCAGGCCAAACAGACTAAGACAGTTCTAAACAATTCTTTCCTGAGCCCTCTGGAAAGCATATGACTCATGACACATTTCAGAAAGAATTTTTCTCTAACTTTGTCACCAGTGTACATTAACCAGTCAGAAACTCAATAATGGAAGGTGTGGGTTAGATACCTTTCCTTGGTCTCCTGGGTCTCCCCGTGCCAGTGGCTCTGCATGGCTTCCTGTCTTCTCCCAGCCAATCTTGTTCCCGCTGATGTGGCTAAACACAAATGAACAGGATCAATAAATACTGTGGACTCAACCACTTCACAGTGCAAAGAAGGGCCCACACTAAAGCTGTTGGCTCAATAGCAATAGCAGTAACTTTTCATGCTCTAATGGCCTTGTATTTTCCTCAAAATTTTATTTCAGGAATATTTCCTCCTACTTCAAAGTGAAAAGAGGCTATCAGGCATAATTTCTAAGTGTAAGGTAGCACTCCACCTTCATGGGGAAGGGTGTCAACCATCAGTAGAAAGGGAAGAAATTAGGGTGTAGGCACAGGAGAGAGATGGACTCCAGTTCAGAAACAGGGACAGATTCCTATTGGCAAACAGCTTGGTAAACCAAAACCAAAACCAAAAAAAGGGGGGTGTGGGTATGGGAATAGACAAGCAGTCAGAGGACATTATTTCAAACAGCACCTGACAGACGTGTGGCCTGCCTGCAGCCTCTGAAAACACTTGACCCAGACAAGTGGGCGGGCACACGGTCCCTGCACCCATCCTTCACTGGCAGCCCTCTGTCCTTAAACTCCCTCTGACGACTACAGACTACGCCACTGCAGGCTACTGAAGCGCCTTTCTAATTGACCCATATGGCAATGGAGAGATTTAAATACTCATTAATTCTCCCACCTACCAATCAATTTCATTTTAGTATTATGCAAAGAGGTAAGGGAATGGTTACAAAGGCTGCACCATCCATCTCAGATCAAGAGTGTTGCTCCATGCGGTGGACCCTAAAGTCTCCCTGATCCCACTCATTACATGGCAGGCTGGTCTAGTCAAAGACACTACATAGTCAACAGAAAAGGCTGAAGGGCTTCCACTGTGTCTAGGTTTCTGGGGTCACAGAAAACACTGTTCTATACATTATCACTACTCAGTATAAAAACCCAATTTCAAATTAAAACATAGTGATAAATAACCAAGAGGCAAAATGAGCGTAATCACCTCTGGTGAGTAAGGGCCACTTTTCTGGGAAAAAGGGGGGGGGGGGGAGCAACAGAGAAACACTGACAGCTGTATGGGCAGAGACCGGAGAAGGATTCAGTCACAGGTCCATCACTAACTTGTTGAGTGCATGTCACCCAGCTATGAGTCAGTAAATGAGCAGGCAAGAAAGCAGAGATGTGACTCGTGTGACATGGGGAGACATAGGGAATTATAAACCACTCAGTGTACAGCCAAGAGCAGACCTGGCTTATTTCTTATGTGACATAAAAAACAGCAAAGATTCTGAGACTGCTTTTAGACAACAGAAGTGCCTGAAGTGTTCACTCAACACACAGATGTGTGCGCCGTGCTCCTGGGGTGCCTCAAGTTACCTGAAAACTGGATGGCAACCTTAGGAAGAGAAGCTGAAGGGAAGGGGACACACTCTTCTGCTGAGGCCCAGTGCCATGTACCTAACATCCCAGAGAACCCACCAAGAGCCAACGGTGTACGTGCTTTGTTCTATATGTGCCGACAAGTTGAAAATACAGTAAAGCCATCCCGATGCTCCAGAGACAGACCTGCACTATTCCTGGAAAGTATTGTGACAATGGCCAGTGTTCAAGTAGTCTAATACACTCATGAGGGCAGCTAGTGCTTCACAATGTCAGAAAGCAAAGGATGTGGCTAGGATAAATGCTTTTCTTTGAACAGATGTAGTTCAGCATTCTGTAACTCATTTGACACAACTGGTAACACCTTAAGCTTATTCTTAGAACCAGATGTCTCACAAACTAGCATTAGCTCTCTTTGACTCTCACCCATCCGCCCATAGCAAAAGTCTTAGATGATCAAATTCAGGCTCAGAGAAGTTAAGTCTATCCCCAACTCCCATAAAAAAGGACTCAGTTCCAGATGTGCAACTCCAGATCATGCCACCTACTGTCCCAGGACAGCCAGCTGTAGATGTAGATCTACTGACATGCAAAAACACAGCAAGCAAGCAAGCACATCAACTCCAACTCTGCAGAGGGAGAAAGGAGTGCCAGTGAGGCAGAGTGCCAGGGAGTACCAGTGAGTGCCAGTGAGGCAGGGCAAGCTTTGTAAGGCTATCAGAGCTGCTGGCAGGCAACTTTGCACTAGTGATGTTTAGATCACAAGTACCAGCTGAAGATAGCAATGTGCTCCAGACCTAAACAATCCCCGTCTATACAAGGCCTTCCTTCCTTCCTTCAGARGACAGTCAGAGTTCTTTCCCACGTAACAGCAGGACATGGCTCAGTTTCTAAGATGCCAGTGTCTGTGGCTTTGTATGTGATAAGGTTAATATGAAACAGTAAGCAGACAGCTAGAATGTAGACTCTTGCTGAAGGAATAAAGATCAAGGTTATTTTTCCCAACACATAAAATTCTGCACTGCCTCAATGGAAAGATCTTAGAAATGAGCTAAAGAATAAAAATGTGAGTTCTGGCACACAAGCCCAACCATTTGGAAGAAAACTCATCCACTGCACACAGACGATTCTATCAACTCTAGCTATAATGTCCTTGAATTCCAGGGCAAGGAAACCTGAATTCTCTTTGTTGGGGGGAGGGAGGAGAACGGGACAACAACAACAACAAAAAATATCCATATCCACTATTTCCTGAAATACTAGGTCAAGGGGCTGAACAAAATCCTTTAGCTATTTTACATTAAAAAATAAAATCACTGTTTCGGTTTTGTATTACTCCAATAGTTAATTTTGCTTATATAATTCACAAGAGACCCCCCCCCAAGCCCCTCAGAAAATGTGCTCATCCACATGGGTGCAGGAAGCTATATAACATAGCTACAAAGGCCAAGTCGGAGCCTATGGGCCACAGAGCACCCAGGGCCGCTGGAAGACAGGCTGCTCCCTGCAGGGCAGGCGCACAGTCTGTCTTCCAGGGCTCGTTTTTCACAAGTGAGATGTGATTCTCTGGGAATCACATGCTGTTAGAATTGGTGGAGGAATCTCATGCAAGAAATACTACCATATTACTAGGATTCTGTAACTCAAAATCAACAATATATACTGTACATTTCATTACAATGAATTCTCTCTCCACTTAAGACACATACATCTATGTCCACAAAAACAAGCCTTACAAAGTCACAAAACTGAAATGCTCCTTTTCTCTGAATAAGGACGTTTATAGACACATTTAAAAACATCAGTGAAGAGTTAGCAATATTTATCTAGTATACATTATTTATTAAATAGTAAGTATTCATGTGATACTTACATGCATAAATATACTTAAGTATTTTAAGTATAAAAGAACAGGAGAAGGGCAAACTGTTCCTAATGCCTTATTATTATTATAAAAAATGTGTTTTAGTATATGCAGAGAAAAATAGTGTTATACATTCACTAATCTTTGGCTGGTCCCCATCTAGATTGGGAATTATGTGGGATTCTTTGTAATTTTTAATGTTTGAATTCTAAGAAACTGTCTACTACAGGTGGTAATTAGAAAAAATAATGTGTAAGAAGTCAAAGCTTCCAAGTTATTCATTCCCTTTGATTTAACCCTTACAAGCCCGAATAAATTGATGAAAGTAATAAACATCCCCCAATACAGACCCAACTGTGATTCTCAGTCCAAAACATACCTGCAAAGGTTCGATAAAGGCCAGGGAAGGAGAAAAAAAAATTACCAACAGAATTTTTCAATTTTAACAAAAAAGTAGAGCAAGAAGTATGTTCTGTTGCTATTTTGAGAGGGAGAGAATTACTTAGTTAGCAGTAGTGGCGCACGCCTTTAATCCCAGCACTTGGGAGGCAGAGGCAGGTGGATTTCTGAGTTCCAGTCCAGCCTGGTCTACAGAGTGAGTTCCAGGATAGCCAGGGCTACACAGAGAAATTCTGTCTCGAAAAAACAANAAAAAAAAAAAAAAAAAAGGATTATTATCCAGGCAGTGGTGCCTGTCCACATGACTACCTAGTCCTGTCTCTGCAAGGCTCAGAGTCTACAGATTTCTTCTTCTGCCTTCTGCCAGCGTTTCTCAATTTATAACAAATACTCCTTGAACAGATTACCTTGGTCTCCGGACCTAATGAAGTGTCTCGGGACCCAGGAGTTTCTTAGTCTGCCTGCCAGCTGCCTTCACATTTGTTGACAATCACAGGGTGCTTGTTTAAAATGATTATTTCTGGTGAGGCAATCCAGAAATTTTGATTCAAAAGATCATAAACCTATCACCCTACCATCCTGCTAAACAACTCCTTTAAAAGTACAGACACTAGATAGTAATTCTTTGCTTCCACTGGACTTTGCACATACACTCACTGAATATTTATCAATTTTACACTTCAGACTCAGAAGAAGACTCTGATTCAGAATCAGAATCAATTGATTCATATAATCAATTTTATGCTCCAGACAAGGTGTGCAAACTCAGAAAGCACTGTTCCGGGTCAGCACACATCTGCTTCCATTTCGTAGTAGATACACCAGGGAAAACGTGCAGGAACGCTGAACACTGCCTCTCAAATCTCTCACATCTGAGTACAAAGGTAAATGTAGTACCCACCAACCTTGCTGGGGAGTCACACAATAGTAACCTGCCCTATTTATCCCATGAAACAGTGCTCAAATTTACAATAGGACAATGGACTCATAGGAAAGAGAGTCAATTCTTTCCCTTTTTCCAAACAGAATACCTTAGGAGACAAGGGAAGATAACTATGATTTCTGCCAATCTGATTTTAACCAGCTGTTCATCTGCAAATTCTAATGCTCTCTAGGAAGAAGTCTCATCTGAATCTAGGCAGCGTCCTACACTTTGGCTAGGCAAACAGTGCTGTTTCAAGAATGTCCCTTTAACTAGCTGCTGAGTTTGGATGAAGGGAAGTTTGGCCTCTCTTCTCTAGCAAGTCTAGCAGTTCCAATGGTGCCACAGAGCAACCCTCGTATTTGAGCCATGACACAAATGAGTTACTGTCCAACTCCCCCAGATTCCTGGGATTTCCAGCCTTGGGGCTAAAACAGCAAGACCTGGCATTGGGTAGACTTCTCCTAGGTACAAGTAGCACCTACCTGTGGTAGACAACCTTTGGATGCAGAATGAAGAAGGCCCTCAGGTCACAGCACCCAGAGCACTCTGTGATCTTGGATACTCACTTGGTTGCCCCTCCACTGCCCTCATCATTGTCTGATGATGATGATGTAGAAGAGCCAGGGAAGTAGGCAGAATCCACGTGATTGGGGCTGCCGCTCTGGGCCAGGTTGATGGGCGAGGAGCGCTCATACAGCGGTGTGTGCTTCCCCTCATGAGGAATGTTGCTGCTGTAGCTGTTCTGCTCTGTCAGGTTCTTCCCGCTGGTGTCCAGGGCGAGGGTTGGCTCAGGGAGGCTGTATGGGTATGGAGCCTGGCCTGGGGTGCCCCCTGGGCTGGGCACCTGTGGGACCTGAGGTGCAGAACACAAGTCAGTGTACAGGGCTGGTGGGGCCTGAGGCAAGCCTGGATTAGCTTGGTCCTCTTCAGTCATTTTTAATTTGACAAATTGGTATCTATCCTTTACATCAACACAAGAATATTTTTAAAAATTCATGTCCAAGGCCCACAGCACTCCCCTGACTCAGAGGATACCTTACCGCGGGCTTTGCTTGCAGAGGAGTCTGTGGAATGTTGAGCATCTGAGGGGGAACATATGGCGGCACCATCCCAGGCATTCCGAATGGATTTGGTCGGGCTGTTTTATCAATACAGGAAGAAAATAAGACAACTGTGCAGAGAATGCCATATCCCCAGGACACCGCAGGTCAGCCCAGGGCCCAGATACCTTGCCCCCTCCAGATGCCCCTCTTCCCAGAAACCTTTAGAAACTCAGATTTAACATGTGGCTCCAGAGGTCACAGCTTCCCCATCTTGCTATGAAAGTGGACACAAACCCAGTCCAGAGCTCTGAAATTCCACTTTCTCTAGATCAGAGGGCTTTTCCAGTCTCAGCCACGTACCCGGCCCCTCCCAGAGTGCCTCACTCTGCCTCTCTGAAAGCAAAGTTCCAAGACCAAACTGTGGGGGTGATTCTTAAACAGTTAAGGTCAAACTAGGACTATAAATAAGAGCACTAGCCTCATCGCTGACCCAATCTTGCAGACACCGTGTTTCCTGAAAGCTACTGTGCAGCCCATGAAGGCTGAAAGAGAAGCACAGATCACTGCTCACTTCCTCTGGTTCCATGAGGATCCAGGAGCCTCACAAGCTACCAACTCTCTACAATTCTCATCTCCAACAGCCTGCAGCTCTTAACTCTGAGCCGCCTGCCACGACAGGCCTTTGATCCTGGCTCTCACTAACGGAAATCCTGGCACCGCTTCCCACTTTGTACCGAACAAAGAAAACTGCCGTACAAACAGCAGGGAAGAGTGAACCTCGTGTCTGCTCAAGGGACACATTTACACATGCAGACTATGCCAAATGTGCATGCGCCTGCACACAAGTGACTAATCTGCCAGCTCCCCTCCAAGTATGGGGCAAGAGCCACTACCCCTGTTGAAAATACTCTATGGTAATTCAGAGTCACAGCTAGGAGTAGGAACAAAATATGCTATAAAATCCAGCAGTGCTCAAACATTCTCATTGGAACCACTGTAGAAAGTCTGGTTAATTTTTGGTGGCTGACCTTTTTTATTTATCTTTTTGTTTGTTTGTTTTAAAGACAGGGTTTCTCTATGTAGCAACCCTGGCTGTCCTGGAACTCACTTTTGCAGACCAGGCCAGCCTCAAGCTCAAAGAGATCCACCTAGCTCTGCCTTCCTGGTGCTCAAAGTAAAGTTGTGCACCACCATACCTTCTACCCAGCCCCACTAACCCCTGAATAGAAAAGCATGGTCTGGACAAGTCACTTACATCAGGAGATGATCACTCATGCCATACTACTTCTGGATATAACAACTAAAACCTCCCTAAAAAGCACAAACGTTCCTTTGAACAAACAAAACAGGATAACACAAAAACCAAAAGATTCGCTTCAAATTGTATTTCTTTTTTGTGTGTACATTCATATGTCACATGACTGCAGGTACCTATAAAGGTCAGAAGAAAAGCACCAGGTCCCCTGGAGCTGCCTGCCATGGATGCTGGGAACCTATATCAGTTCCTTAACGCTGAGACACTGCTCCAGTCCTGCCAAGGCAAACATTTTTAAAGCATTTTCTAAAAAGCACATTATAGTCAATGGCTTCAGACATACCCTGTATCTCCACGGAACAAGCTACTGTTCCCACATGTCAGCCCTGTGGTAATTAATCAAGTAGTCTACATCTTCCTGAAGAAATAACTGGCCACCAGGACCTGTCTGGGAGCTCACAGGCCTCCCTCTAAATTCGTTCTTGTTTTCCATGTCCAGTGCAGTAGCTGAAAAGAAYCATGGTCCCCCTTCTCCATCACAAGAGGGTCTCAAAAGAGACACAGGGCTCAGTGCTGAGGCTACACTGCTGCTCTATGTCCTTTTACCACACACTGGAGCAGGCTTTGTTAGCACCACACACTGGAGCAGGCTTTGTTAACACCACACACTGGAGCAGCCTTTGCTGGCACCACACACTGGAGCAGGCTTTGTTAGCACTACACACTGGAGCAGGCTTTGTTAGCACCACACACTGGAGCAGGCTTTGTTAGCACCACACACTGGAGCAGCCTTTGTTGGCACCACACACTGGAGCAGCCTCTGTTGGCACCACACACTGGAGCAGGCTTTGTTAGCACTACACACTGGAGCAGGCTTTGTTAGCACCACACACTGGAGCAGCCTTTGTTGGCACCACACACTGGAGCAGCCTTTGTTNGCACCACACACTGGAGCAGCCTTTGTTGGCACCACACACTGGAGCAGCCTTTGTTAGCACCACACACTGGAGCAGCCTTTGTTGGCACCACACACTGGAGCAGCCTTTGTTGGCACCACACACTGGAGCAGCCTTTGTTAGCAAAGTATGTACAACAGAGAAAAAGAGTGCAGGAAGAACGTGTAATTGAGGGGGTTTTGTTTGTTTGTTTGTTTGTTTTTGTTTTTTCGAGACAGGGTTTCTCTGTGTAGCCTTGGCTGTCCTGGAACTCACTCTGTAGACCAGGCTGGCCTAGAACTCAGAAATCTGCCTGGCTCTGCCTCCCAAGTGCTGGGATTAAAGGTATGCGCCACCACCGCCCAGCTAATAGAGTATTTTTATAGCATAAAAAAGTGCTAAGTATTACTTCTTCAGGAATGCACAGGAAAGCAGCAAATACAAGTGCCTCTGAGCTATGTTCTCTGACTTTTCTCCCTAAGACTCCAAAGCAGAGTTCCGTGATGCACCCCAGTGACTTACAACCCCCAGAGAGCTGCCTAGCCTTTGCTCTGAATTAAACTAAGATACCTGTTGAAAGAAATGGTACCAAACCAAAAGCACTTCCAACTAACTGTAAACATCACAGTCCTCATTCCAATACGGCCTAACAGAGGCTATTCTGTTAACTTAGAGATATTACATTAAACAAAACACATAATAGTTACAAAGTAAGCTTTTAATATGATCTGGGACTGGGAGATGGCTCAGCAGGTAAGAGTGCTTGCTCTGCAAACATGAAGCCATGGATTCAAATTCCCAGCACACACATGCCTGCAACCTCAGGATCAAGGAGCAGAGTTCAGCTAGTCAGTCTAACGGAAATGGCAAACTTCCAGTCAAGAGAAGCCTTGTCTCGAGGCAATAAGGAAGACAACCTACCTATATCTTACTTCCAGGGGTGGTAAAAATGAAGGTTTGAAATTTTTGATTCAAAGAACAAAACAATGTAACTCCTGCTGCTGACATTAGTTTTCAGTGATTGTCCAGTATACTGTTCAATGGGCACATCTTCCAGGCCCTGAAAGTGCTTCAGGCTCATCATAACCTGGGACCACCAATCCTTTGTTTATGTGGTTCCGCCCTTTCCTATGGATAGATGGGAGTATATCCACAACTGGAATTACATGATATGGGGACTTTAGTTTGGCTTCTTTCATTTAGCAACATGCATCTAAGGTCCCTTGTGACTTTCTGTGGCTGAGTAATGCACTACTCTACCAGTGCTATAGTTACCCAAGGAACACCTCTTAAGAACACCTTGGTTACTTTCAAGTTTGGACAGATATAATAAACTAAGCTGGTATAAACATCCAAGTGCAGGTTTCTGTGTGGATGAGATCCACAAATATGCATGCTGGATGGTATGATCAAGATTACGCTTTGTTTTGAGAAACACTGCCGAATTGTCTGATACAGTATCCACACCATTAACATTCCCATCTCAAGTGGAAACTTAAGGGTTCTTTAAAAAGTCAGCTGTGTCATGTCGGATGGTGCTTTGCTGGGGAAAACACATGAAGGAGTGTTTTCCTGAATCAGACACTGGTGAAAGGATGTTTTACTATGAAGTAGGCACATGAAGGAACGTTTCACTGAAGCAGACACAGGAGAGAGGATGTTCCGCTAAAGCAAGCGCATGAAAGGATATGTGATGAAGGATTCTTCGCTAATGACACGCATGTATTGGTCCACCTTACACTGTGTAGTTAAGCTTCATTTGTCACGACTCCATAGAAAGAAATGCACTAAAAACCTTCTAGTGGGGTGCTGCAGCTTCTTGCTGCTTCAGCAGACTCCGGCTGATTGGCAGAGTGATATCAGCTAATACAGACTCACCCAGAGTTTTGCTAAGTCAGACTCATGTGGTAAGCAAGACCCATGCAGGACATGTAATGTTTGGAGTGTAACTAGGACTCAGCAGCCTGTGGGAGGCTTGCTTGTGAGCTAGATGAGCAACACTTGCTGGTCTCTTGTCTTCGCTTAGTTGAGAGAGGCACAGCAAAGAACTGCTCATGGCATCCCTCCTGGTCCAAATCCCTCCTGCTGACTCCTGCTGACCGATTCAGCTGAGGCCTGGCTCTTCTTGTTAGGTTGTGCCACTATTGCTGCTATCCTGACACTACTGAACTGGACTGCTGATATATCTGTGAAGTGTTTGTGAGTAGACTGAGCTGCCGCTTCTGACCTGTGAACTGAACTGCTGATTTCCTGACAATGCAGATGGGAATTGCTCCAAAGAGCCATTTCCTAAATAGGAATGTTCCACTTCCCCCATATCAGAATAACTTTTCTTTTCCACTACCTCTGATGGGTGAAAATTAAAACTGTCAAATGTTGCCGGGTGTTGGTGGCGCACGCCTCTAATCCCAGCACTTGGGAGGCAGAGGCAGGCGGATTTCTGAGTTCGAGGCCAGCCTGGTCTACAGAGTGAGTTCCAGGACAGCCAGGGCTACACAGAGAAACCCTGTCTTGAAAAACCAAAAACTGTCAAATGCTGTTGAAGATGTGAAACAACAGAAAGTCTAGGTGGCTAGAAGGGAGGTTAAGCATTTAAGAACCATCATTAAAAGTAGGCTTTGAAAAAAATTAAAGTTATGCTCACCAGCAACAAAGTTCTTTTTATTATTATTATATCTTTACTTATTAATTTTGTGTGAGCACATGTGTGTGCACACCAGACACACATGACACAGCATGTCTGTGGAGGTCAGAGGACAACATGTGTCAGTCATCTTTCCCTCCCTCCTGTGAGCCACAAGAATGGAACTCCCGCGGTCAGGAGTGGCCTCAAGTGCCTTTGCCTGATAAGTCATCTCAAGAGCAGCATTTGACAATTTTAACCCTCTGGACAAGAGTGCATAGTTCATTTACTTAACTATGGTGGTTTGAATAAGAAAGCTCCTCCAAAGGCTCAAATATGTGAATACTTAATCCCCAGTTGGTAGACCTGTTTAAGAAGGTTAGGTAGGCCTTACTAGAAAGGTGTGTCACTGGGGCACACCTTCAAAGTTCCATGCTTCTGGATCAGATGTGGGCTGCTGCTAAGTGCCCTGCCTGCCTGCTGCCTTGCTCCCTGTCATGATGSCCTTGGTCTCATGTCTGGAACTTTGCCATGGTGTCTCCCCACAGTAACAGAAAGGTGGCAAGGGTAATAAAAGGGACACTGGCTTCCTTCATGCAGCTCTGGAATGTGCCCGAGCACCCACCATGTTCGCATAACTAGTAGGGCACTAGGACTTGCATTACCACTTCAAGCCACAAATTGTGAAACTCAAGTCTTTCTCATACTTGTGTTCAGAGTGGTGATTTACAGCAAGCTATAGCTGGCAGTGTGTGGGGACACAAATCACTGTATGCTAACACACAGCACTGCGCATGTGTAGAAGCTGGCAGACAACCTCCTACAGTCAGTCAGTTCTCCTCTTCCGCCATGTAAGTTCTGGGGAATCAAACTCAGGAGGGCAGCTACATCAGCAGGGCCTTTACCTTTACCAGCCAAGCCATCTCAATAACCTATATGCTTACTTTAAAACTCTCCAGGCTAGACAAAGACCTTACCTGAACACATTCTTTTCTCATCCTTCAATAATACCCAAACCTCTAGTTCACTGTTGAATGCTTGCCTAGAATACTTGGGCCTCTAGGACTGATTCTCTAGCACCTCAAAGCAGAACAAAAACAAGAATGAGGAAGGGTTGTCAAAGAAAAGTTTTTTGTTTCCGTAGTTTCTGGTTCAGCTTCTGACATCTCTGCAAAGCCTGGCTTTGCAGGGTACTAGTACTGAAAGGGTAAAGATTTTTATCAGATCAGGCCCAGAGAGAGGTCCCTCATTAAGTTGAAGGTGCTGTCCTTTGAGTAGATTGTTACAGAAAATAGAACTGAATTCTCAGTCAAGTCTATCCACAAAAACGTAAGTATCATTCAATGACTGAAACCATGAATGTACTTCACAGACATTCTGACTTAATTTAGAATTCACCTTGTTTTACGTAAAATGCCTCGACATGTCACTAGCCTTGAGCAATGTACAATGTCATGTGTACAGTCAGTATTCCCAAAGTAATGCAAGGATATCCTGGTAACTCCATTATCCCCAGAAATCCCAGGGGATACCACTGTCCAAATCCCTCCTGTATATGGTATAGAACCAACACACAAAGAACTAATCCAGAGAATCCATGCATAGAGCCTATATGCCCCGCCCCTCCTGTACGCCTTACACAGAAAGACTAAACAGCTGCAAGGCAGTGCTACACAAAGAGTTGCTATACTGCATTATATGGGGAATGATGGAGAAAATAAATCAGTGCATGTTTCACACAATTTCCTCTTCAAGCATTTTAGAAACTCAGATACAGAACGTGGATAGCACCTTTCACCCCACTTCCTGTTCCTGAATGCACGGTGAGTACTGTGTTGTTCACATAATCTTTGGTAACTATTTAGCCTGTAGCTACTGCTTCCTGACCCAGGTACTGCGGGTTCTGTCTCTAAAAGGTTCATGTGGTGGACACCTGGTCCTTAGTTGGTGCTGCTGGTAATGGATGGGTGGAATCTTCAGGAACGGGAGCACAGTGGGAATCACTAAAGGCCGTGGACAGGCTTGTAGACCCACCCGTCTCTCACTACTAGTCTCAGAGTATGCTCTCTGTCACAGCACAGAGCAATCACTGTGGCCCCATTTGCTAGGCCATCCTCACTAGAGCTGAGCTGACCCCAGTGCTGCACGCAGCCTTGAGTTTCCAGAAGTGTCAGCTAAATAAACATTTTTATTTAGCTGGTTGGTGGTGGCTCACGCCTTTAATCTCAACACCCAAGAGGCAGAGGCAGGCAGATCTCTGAGTTCAAGGCCAGCCTGGTCCACAGAGTGAGTTCCAGGACAACCAGGGTTACACAGAGAAACCCTGTCTTGAAACAAACAAACAAACAAAAAACCAAATAAAACAAAATTATTTTTGCTTATTTTGTTACACGCATGCCGTGCTGTGAAGCCTGAGGGAAAGTTGGGGGAGTGGTTAGTGGCTTCCACTGTGTGAGACCTGGGGGTGGATCACCCCTTCCTGTGATCCATCTTGCCTTTATAAATGTTTATAAGTGTTACTCAGCTTGAGATACTCTGTTACAGTAGTGAAAACCAAAGTAATCCACAGAGAGCCGAACACTGGTATCTGCCTGCTTCCTCCAACTGCCAGCACTCTATCACCCAGTCAGTCTTCGGTGCCCTTTAGGCCATTCATTCTGCCTACGATGAGAGTGTGTGCCATTAACAAGCACTCCACAGAAACCTTCTCCTTAATATTCACTAGTGATGCCATTACGAGAGAGGAGGAAGCCCGAGGCCTTGCAGCAAGTATTTGTCCTAGATGAGCCAAAGAGTTTGTACTAGGAGCACAGCATCTAGTGATTTCCTGCTATCATGCAAACAAGCAAGTCTGAAACATTTCTGTGTGCAAAGCATACAGCAGATATAGCTTGTCTGTAAAGCAATGTATGTAAACCTGTCCCATTCTACAAAGTGTGCTCTTTTTCCAAGAATAATACCAAAGCACATCACATTACTTCACTCCTCCAATCAAAGACTCATGGGTTTAATTCATTCAGTCAAGTAGTTACCCACTGGGATGCAGAAGGCCTTCCCTCCCCCAACCTGACTTTCTGCAGGTGGAAGAGAGTGTGAAGGTGAGGCCACCAAGTCCTGCAGATGAGAGTGAGAGGACTGATAACCGAGAGAAAACACTCAGTGCCTCAGACACTCAAGTGCAGGTCTCATATACTAGCTGACCCAAAGTTCCAGGCAGTCAGGGAAAGGGGCACTAAACCTAACAGGTGGTGCCTGTTAAAGCCACTGGAAGAAGCCAGCCTAACTCACTCAAAGCAAGGAAGTTACGCTATGGGCCTGAGGAGCAAGTATCAGAAGGTGAGGGGCCAGGTAGAAGCAGGGTAAAGAGATGGGTCAGGTGTGATGGGAAGACACTGCAGGGGTTTCAGTGTAGTATGGCTCCTATTTGAAACACTACTCTGACTGCTCTGAGAAAAATGAATTGTACAATGTGCAACTGAATGAACAGAGGACCAATAATAAAGAGGCTGAGTGAACAGACGCCAGGCACCCTGAGCCTTCACCCCACCTCCCTCAGCTAGTGTCTGACAGGCTACACAGACTCACCCACCTCCCACCTGGCATGCCAAGCCCAGTATCTCTGATGTGCATTCCCAGTGCCTAAGCACAATGACAAAGTCATGCTTGAATCCTCTTAGGATCTGGRTAACGGTGCCTGCCACACAAACCTGACAACCCTAGACTGAGCTCCCAAAGCTCTCAAGGAAAGAGGGAACTGTCTCCCAAACCTCGGCACATCTGTGCCCCCCTCCCCCATACACAAACAAAAAGAATTGTTTTTAAGTCAAATTCCCACATATATCTCACAAACATTCCTACTTTGGTTAACAATGACATGAACAAACACCGCCACCAGGCTAAGTTACACCTCTTGGACTCTTCTTATCTTTATAGTAAACCTGCTCTCCTGCAAGGAAAAGAATGAATATGGAGAGGAAGAAGAGAAGAAGAGAAAAGAGGAAGCAGCAGCAACAAAAGAGGTTACTGCCAACCCTGCACTGTGTTGTGTCCTCAAAGGACTCTCTCTGCTGCAGTCTGCCAGACAGTCTCCATGGCCTCTGCTTTTCTCTTAGAAGTCTATAGATTCCCTTAGGAATGACTAACACAGTGGGCCACACGGGAAGTCATACTGTTCAAGGACAAAGCTATACATGCTGGTGTGTATCTTTAACCCCAGCACTCAGCCTGAGCAGGCAGAGTTCTCTGAGTTTAAGCCCAGCCTAGTCTTCATAGTGAGACCTCATCTCAGAAAAATAAATAAAACAAACATGAAATTTGCTGGGGAATACCTAAGCTCTGGATTTATATGGTTATGCAATCACACGATGGCTTTGTTTACTTACCTATGTAATGTGGTGGGTGAAATGGCATTGGCTTGCTAGTTGCTGAGTAATATCCAACTGCTCTCTTAAACCGAATGACTTTGTCATCTGTTCTAGACTGAAACAGATGTAGGAAAGCCTTAGTTACACCACTGGTCATATGTATGAACACCTTTATCATAATTCAGCACATGGATAATTTGTAACCTTTTAGGTTAGATAAGAATGAAGAATGACAGGAGAACCTTCAGGTCAAACACAAAAGATTATTACCAAAAAAATGAATGCAAATGAAAAGCAGTATGGTCAGAAGGTAGAGTTGTCTACTGGCTGCAGGGCTGGGCTGGGGCCGGAAAGCTGGACAACTAACTGGGCAAGCCAGTCCAGAGCGAGAGTCAAGTTGAGACACGCCCTACCCTCCTCACTGTGAAAACCTTGTCCTGAGACAAGCCAAAGTGGGACCTGCTCCACCCCCTTGCTCTGGGCCTGCACGTCCTAGTACACATAGCCTGTACGGACCCACACACACACCTCTGCCACCCTTGAGGTAACGTAGTCTGGTGGCCAAATTACAGGTTTAACTGTCTCTCTCCCTATCAGGATGTGTCCAGTAAGCACCTGAAACTCTTAATGCAAATGAGGCATCCCCAGTACCTCAGCCCCAGGCACTTCCCTCTCCCCAAGGTTTATATAACCTTTGTTGCCCTCACTAAAGGAGAGCTGTTTCACTGAAACCATCTAGAAGGTGATTTCTCCTCGCTTGCTGCCAGCCAAGGCTCCTGGAAGCACCCATCTGGCTGTACTTCACTCCTTCCAGTGTGGCCTGGGTGTGCAGTGGTACCTGGATACCGAGGGCAGAAGCAGACCCAGACTGGCAGCTGCGCACTGGCTCAATGGCTTCTCTGCCTTTCCAAAGGCTCTGACACCCACCACTCCATACCAAAACCCCACATAGGTGGGGTGGGTGGTACAGACTGTGTACGCACAGCACGACTGTCATGGCGCAGGCTCGAGGGGAGCAGGACCACTCTATTAAGTTGACTTGTCCACATGTTTCACTTCCCGACAGAAAAGTCAAACCAGCCATCTGCAACACCATCTGACCAACATGCAGTTTATCTTTTAAAATTCAGTCCCAGCACTCAGGAGACAGAGGCAGGTGGATTGCTGTGAGTTCAAGGACAGCCAGGGCTACACAGAAAGACTCTGGCACAAAAACAAAAACAACAAACAAACAAAAAACCTGACCAACAAACAAAAACAACCCTCCAGCACACACATCTTATGGGAGCACCAGACTCTGGCATTCCCACATTAACCCTCTCCTGTTTGGGCCTTACAAGCAAGGTGAAGTCGCCCGGACCACCCAGCTGGTGGAGATACTCTGCACAGCCTGACCCTTTGACCCAAAGCCTGTCCTTTCAGTGTGTTACCTGTGAATGCTGGAAAACATCTTTAGCTATCGCATCCAGGTCAGACGTGTCATGAATGTTGCGGACGTAATCAGCTACGGCTTTGATCACTACATCACAGGGTGGCAAGACCAGCTGGTGGGCTCGGACCTGAGAGGACAAATGCACGTGTCAGCAGTGAGCAGGAGCCTCAGAGATGGGCAAGTCTACAGCAGGACCCAGACACTCCAAAAGTGTGTCTGCTGGGATCCTGCTGGGACCTGCTTTCCACCCACCTGTGAGATCCTCCAAGCACGGCAGGCTCTACACCCAGCTTTCCTTCCAGACGCTAGAACCCAGTGCACCACCTGCTCAAACCCTGGGAGTTAAAGGCATGCCTGAGATCTCCTCACTTAGAGAACTACCAACAGGAGCTACAGAGCCGGGCAGATACGCCTGCTAGAAGCCATTGCCCTCCTTTATTTCTGCATCAAAAGATTAGGCTAGCAGTGGTGTCATCTTTGAACCTACATTCAAAGCTCCCTAAAACTTTAAGGATAAACTCAGTTACCAAGCACCTACACCCACACCCACCAAGTTTATCTTTGAAAACAGAGGAATAGAGAATGTAGTCTAATATCTAATAATGACAGAGAGATCTCTCATTATCCAAGAACAGCTACTACTGAAGAAGGTGGGTTAGTAGACCAGAAAGAAAGCAAAGCCATCCCATTTTGGAGTCGGCAGAACAATGGCCTCTCCCTACTGTCCACATTCCACTCCCAAGAACCTGCACACGCACTGCCATGTGGCAAGACAGGAAAAACGTTGCCAGTTGGCTCACCTTGAGATAAAAATACTGTCTTGGGTTATGTGGGTGGGCAGAGTGTAATCACAGGGTATTCTGTGCAGGAGAGCAGTCTGTGAGGCGGCATGAGAAAGGCTGGCTTTGGCGACAGAGAAGGAAGCCACAAGCCAGGAATGTGGGCAGCTGTTAGAAGCTAGAAAAAGTCCAGGGAGAGATCAGATGAACACATGCCTGTTATATCCTGATGTTATCCCAGTGAGACCCAATTTAGACTTCTAGTCTCTCTAACACTGAGATAATGGTGTGTGTGTGTGTGTGTGTGTGTGTGTGTGTGTGTGTGTGTGTGTGTTTAAACCAGAGGGGTGTGTGTATGGGGAGGGGAGTAAATTAGAAAAGTTCAACCTTTAAAAAAAATGAAATGGAAAATACATACACTTACACTTTGAGATTACTACCCAAATTTCCAGATGCCCAAAGCTACAATCCCCCTCAAGAAAACAGTTTCCCCTAGCACATGTGGGACACTCCATGTGGATCACTAGTTCTCACCCATAAGAGCAGCACTCACTCTTCCTATGGCTTAGACTCTGGTGCAGGGAAAATAGCATAAGGGCTCCCTGAGCATGACTGAGCATCAGCACATCCCAAGAAGCCTAATACCCCTTCACACGGGGCAAACGGCTACTGCAGCCCATGCTCCCAGGCAGACATCAGAAGAGTGAAAGTGCTTGGGACCAGGTGGAAGGGACCATGCTCTGCCTTCTATGAAATGTTACGAAAACCTCAGGGCCAGGCAAGTGAGGCCAGGACAGCAACCCTGAGCTACCCCACATCACCTCACTCCCATGTTGCTGCTGGCAGATACTTGGACACCTTGCACACAGTGAAAATCCCAGCAGGAGGCGCAGTATGTGGGCTGGGGTGGGGAGGTGGTAGTGATGAGGAGAGTGTCCTGACGGCCTGACCTCAACCCGTAATCCACAGGTTCACCCCTACAGGTTCTTGTGGCTAGTTGGCCACTCCAACGCCAGACACTCTACAAATTAAYGAGTATCTTCCCATGCTGGGCATAGTTATCTGAAATGCTGGTTATTTTAGGTGGTTTTAGACATTAAAAGATGATAACTTAGATGGCACAAACAGAAGTGACTGGATATAAAATGGCTTCCTGATTGCCTCTTTCAAGAGCACACGTGCCAGGCGGTGGTGGTTCACGCCTTTATAAAATCCCAGCACTTGGGAGGCAGAGGCAGGCGGATTTCTGAGTTCGAGGCCAGCCTGGTCTACAGAGTGAGTTCCAGGACAGCCAGGGCTACACAGAGA
>BDUI01000653.1:53632-63837 GCA_002335545.1 Apodemus speciosus | reverse complement strand
CCTCCTGCAGAGTCCTGATCTGAACTGATTGTGTAGTAAGCACACCCTCAACCTTTACAGTGGCTGAGAAATCGCTATCTTTGCATAATTCCAATTTTAAATTTTAGCTCAAAATATAAGGTTGGGAAAAAACAAAATCAAATAAAGTCCAGTGACTCTGAAACTGGAAACAATCATTCTGTTTCTGAGGAGAGTAAATGATTTCTGCTTCATAAAAAACTGTTTATGGAAACTGGAGAGATGGTTCAGCGGTTAAGAGCAGTCAGTGCTCTTCTGAAGGTCCTGAGTTCAAATCCCAGCAACCACAGGGTGGCTCACAGCCATCTGTAATGAGATCTGACACACTTTTCTGGTGTGTCTGAAGACAGCTAGTGTACTTACATATAATAATAAATAAAATCTTTGGGCTGGAGCGAGCAGAGGTCCTGAGTTCAATTCCCAGCAATCACATGATGGCTCACAACCATCTGTACATGGTACTCATATATACATTAAATAAATAAATAAATAAATAAATTTTTTGTTTATGATCAAGTTCCCTTGTCAGAAAATTATGGACTTCACTGTAAATCACTTGCTTTGCTCAAAAAAGGAAAAGAAAAAAGAAAAGATGAAAGAGGGAGAGGTCCCTTTAAGGATACCCATGAACTAGTTGCTAAAGGATGCACAGACTTTTACCCACCCTATGCTTCCAGGCAGGACGTTAAATAACAGGTAAATGTCATTTGGTAGAGAAGATAATTACCTCTGCATTAAATTCTCAGGTGAGGCAGGAAGATCTCTAAGTTTAACACCAGCCCGGTCTACAAAGTTAGTTACAGGGGAGCCAGGGCTACAAAGAGAAACTCTGTTTGTGTGTGTTGGGGAAAGGGGGTCCAATCTGTGAGTTTTCATTTCTAGCATTACCTTCCCCAAAATGAACCACTTCCCACTGAAAACTCTGTACTATGATGTCCCATGCATCTGTGACAGGCAGCTATAACACAGAGCCACTAAACTAGAATCGGTGACCTGCCAGAGCAGCCCCAAAGGACAGATTATAGGCAATGAACCAGCAGAAACCTTCTTTTCCCCAGGCCACCCAATAAGCTCTTGTCCTTTGACCTCTGTAGTAGTTTGAATAGGAAGTGCCCCACCCTCCCATCCATYGCCACAGGCTCCTATGTTTAAACTCTTGGTCTCCAGATGGTGCTGTTTGGGAAGGTTATAGAACTCTTAGGAAGTGGAACCACACTAGAAATGTTCTCACTGGGATCAGGTTCCCTCCACCCACCAACCTCTTATTGCTGTCTCACCTTCCACACCATGATGGATTCTATCCCCTCTGGAACTATAAGCCAAAACAAAGAATCCTTTTCTGTCCTAAAGTAGCTTTTTTTCCCCTCAAGATATTCTATCACAACAATAGAAGAGTAACTAATACAATATTTGAATTTTAAAAACTTCTCTAGGAAAATAAAGGCCGGGAGAGTGGTGTGGCACTGGCTGGCTGCATCCCTCAGCCTTGCTCAGAGCAGGTACACAGCTCTACAACACTATGCTCATGACATCTGAGGCTCAGCTACCACCAGGCAGCTGACAGTCCCAAGCTGCTTTCACTCTTCTTAGGGATGGATATGAAGATATCCTTACAGTGGTAGCTCGCCAAGGACGGCACTCACAGCCACAGAAATACAAGGGGGAGCTGCTAGCAACTAGTTCATGGGTATCCTTAAAGGGACCTTTCCAGGGAAGCCCACTCTGTAGCCAGCCAGAGAGCCTAATTTGCTAAAACCACCGATTTTGGTCAGTTATTTCAAGGGACATCTCAAAGAAGCTAAACTGTAACAACACACTGTAACAGCAGCTAAAGCATAAACAACCTCTTCCAGGTGAGACAAAATGCCAACGGCATTTTGGTTACAGAAATATTTATTTGTTCACTATTTTTAAGTATCTTACTTAGTATAACCCTGCGGTCTCAGTCTTGACTATAATGTACAGCTCTGAATTCATTTAAATGTCACTAAATTATATTCCAGGCATTGGGTTAAGCCCACCATACCACGGTATTAAGATTACTTCCATTTCAACCTAATACTCATCTGATTTAAAACAAAACAAAGACAAAAACCTTCCAAAGCTTTTAAGAACTTTTATTAGAAAGGATAACTTGGATGTCTTTAACTCTCACAGCAAATGYAATGCYTCTGARCAGCGGTGGGKTCCACTAATGTGAAGCTARTAAGTGAGGCACTTTGGCGAAAGCCCTAGGGAAATCGACAGGCTTTCTAACATGTGAGGCACTGAGGCAGACATTCTCTTTCGATCAGGCACCCTTTGCTCTCTTCCTGAGGGCAGTCACTGCCCTGYGCTCTAGCTRGACTTTGGCGACTGTGTGGGTCCTTTTCCTTTCACCCTCTCCATTCTTTCAACCCCAAACACTAGATAGAAAGAACTCCTCCCCTGTCCTCAAGGTGAATGTCCTTCCTATGCCACACTCCACGGCAGAGCTGCAGCTGCCCGGCACTGCGCCTGCCACCCTCCTTCAGCCCACTCACTACACGGAGTTAGGGGGGCTTGCCATAACTAACTTGCATCATGCAATGGCATTGCAGAGCACTGTGTAAAATGCCTGACCCAAACCCGTGTCCACTGTCTTACTGAGTGGACTATATGACTCTTATGTCATTCTCCACTAGTTATGGATGTAAATCCTTTATTAGAAATATTCTATTTTGCAGTTTCTCTTAGTGTTATTGTTCTTCATTTTCTTAACTAAGAAGTTTATGTAACTGAGAGTTATAAGGAACATCATTTTCTTCTAATGTTAATATTCTCATTTTGCACTTTGATATTCATTTGTTATAAAAGAGTCCTCACCTCATTAGTTACCTTGGAACTTCTGATGAAAATAACTGACCACATATATGTGCTATTTCTGGATTCTGTTTTGTTCCTCTGATTTATATAATCATCCTGACTGCAGTGGTAACTTAGTCTTGAAACTTGATAGTATTAAGTCATCCTTACTTTTTTCATATTGAAAATAGTATTTGATGCCAGGGAATGATGGCTCATGCCTTTAATCCCAGCACTTGGGAGGCAGAGGCAGGCGGATTTCTAAGTTCGAGGCCAGCCTGGTCTACAGAGTGAGTTCCAGGACATCCAGGGCTATACAGAGAAACCCTGTCTCAAAAAAACAAAAACAAAAAAAAAAAAAAAAAAAAAAAAAAAAAAAAAAAAAAAAAAAAAAAAAAAAAAAAAAAAAAAGACAAAACATTTGCCAATCTTGTATCTAACAGAAGACTTGCATCTGAATATATTAAAAATCTATTTTAGTTTAATGAGATAACTCAATCTAAAAACAGGCAAAGAATTCAAGTAGACCTTCACCCAAAGGTGGCAGGGAAATGGCCAACAGGCATAGGAAAAGATTCACAATACCATTAGTCATTACAGAAAGGCAACTTGACTACAAAATCCAGACCTCATTAGCCACTCAAATGACTGAATACAAGAGCAGACAGTAACAAGTGCTGTCAAGGACACACAGAAATCCAACCTTCACACGCTGCCAAGGGGACAAGAAATGGTACAGCACTGCACARCGTGAAGAGGTACGATGAACACTCAAAAAACTAAGCATAGAAGTAGCACAGCCTAGACAGTAAGGAGAGATGAACTCTGTGTGTGTGCGCGCACGCGCATAAAAGTGAACCAATGTGTTCATAGAATTTATAATAAGCAGAAAGCATAAACAACCTAAAAAAAAAAAATCCATAGATTGGCAAAGTGTGGCATAACAGTACCATGGGGTGTCATCCAGCCACAGGACGGAATGGTGCTGAGACAAGCCACAGTGTCAGCAGACCTTGAAAGCACGAAGTCAAGTGAAAGAAGCCAAACAAATACAAAGACGGTATGGTGTATGATTCTATTCATAATGAAGAGACAGAGTTTATTATCAAGGAATTGGGCTGTATTAATAAGAACATAATTTCCCTTCGGAGTTAACAAAAATATTCTATGATGGTTACATAGCACTGAATGTTAAAAACCATTAAATTATATGAGATCCTAGACTGATTGTATGTGAGTTAGATGTCTTAATACAGCAATTGCTGACAGGAAATCTACTACTACTACTATAGAATTAGATACAGGAACCAGTTGTGCCTGAGCAAGTAAGAAAGTTAGGGGACTCCTGTATAGAAAGCCATGTTAAACACAGCCAGGGGGAAAGGCTAGTTCTAAAGACCAACAAGAGAAGTCACCACGGACAAGGCTGAGCCCAGGGAGGGGCTTGAAGAGGCCAGTAAGTGGTACAAAACTGGGCTAGCACACTGACCTAAGAGTAGTCCTGAAAAACGAGGTCTGCACACCCTAAATCTACACGCCCACAACACTGTTACGGACAGAAGCGCTCTATACCGAGCACAAGCCTGGACTTGCGAGCCCATCTAGAATGACATTCTCCAGGTCACAGAACTGCCCTAGAACCCCCAGTGTGGCTGTAGTATGGCAGCAGTGGTGGCCATCTGTTTAGGGGGAGGGGTTGGTGGGGACAGATTAGAAAGAGGTACTGAATGTCACTGCACCCCAGCACTGTCCTGACTTTCAGTGTAAAATAAGTGCTGAGCAGGAAGTAATGGCACCTACCTGGTTTGGAACAGAGCCGTGGCTATAGACGGGACAGGACAGCACATGGGTTATTGCCATTATGCTGTTACTAAAATGAAACTAGATCACTGCACGGYAGGCACAGAAGGTACACGCACTAACCTGGAGGCCCCTTTGCGCCCTTCCTGTTTTTTTCCAGCATTCTCAGAAATTCCTACCACATTCCACTCCCCATTTCTATCACAGACCCACTAAGACTTGCATGGAAGAACCAGCTCCTTTCTTCCCATCACTAGGACAGGAAGCCCAACCTGACCTAGAAAGCATGGGCAGAAGACTACTCCTGAAGCCCAACAGACTGCAGCAAATTCCTTAGAACTATATATATATATTTTTTTGCCTTTATTTTCATGAAACAGAAAGTCTTTGAGCTATCTTGTACTTAAAAGTATTCCACTTAGCAATTCGACAAGTAAATTAAAGATGAGTAAAGAATATATTTCATATGAAGTCTAGGTTCTTGTTCTATATTAACTACTGAGGACAGCAGAGCTAGCACAGTAGCAGATGCCTCTATCCCAGCACCTGAGAGTGGGGGTGCCGGAGGGGGCGCACAAGGACAAGAGGATTAGGCTTAGTTCCAGGTCAGCCAGAACTACACAGCAAGACCCTATTTCAAATTAAACAAACACCACAAAATGCCTGGCTAGTGCACATCATGAGCCTAATTCCATGCTAAACAACAGCAGACACAGTTACTTCAGAAGACCAAACAAACACAATTAAAAGCAATTCGCTTCCTGAACTGTGAATGGCTTTCATTCCAAAATCACATATTTCTCTACCATTTGGAGTCTGGAGAGGAAAAATGGAAAAAGAAATAGTTTCAGGAAAACTATAAAAGACAAACACTAAGAGCAGAATGTCTACTCAAAATACCTCATGTGACCTGCCCATTTTCTTCTATCGTCAGGCTGTGTTTTGTGTGTGTGTGTGTGGTTTTTAAAGGATAAGAAGGAAGAGTGTGTGTTCCTTTCAGTCCCTAGACTGTTTTCCCCAGAGTCCAGGAAGAGTTCACACTTCAGGTTCTGTCCCTTCGCTCTTACTGAGCTACAGACCAACGTAACGCCAAGGACACTGCACTATCTTCAGCAGACACTAACACACAAGCAGGAATTCCATCCCTAGAAGATGGAGACAAACTGCCTCTTATGCTAGGACAAAAATAACAAAGCATATAAATGAAGTCCACCGTTCTGTTTATTGAACTTATACCCAACTTTATTTAGAGAATACTCCAGGATAATACCGCCACTGGACCCCGCTCAAGCGCAGTGCTCATGGCACACAGGAATACTCCAAGCATGCGCGCGCGCACGCGCGCGGGGGGGTGGGGGGGGCGGCTGTCTCACACAGGGCCATGAGTTTACTGGGCTCCTGCTGCCACACTTCCAAGGACAAGATCCAGCACAGCAGACACTAAGGCTAGTGACACCAAACAGTAAACGCCATTGGCACCCATCTTCAGAGTAAGATCTAGCTAGCCAGAGCTACATAGCAACACACACACACACACACACACACACACACACACACACACACACACGGTAGAAGGACAGTAAATCATTTCAGAAACTCGAGATTCAGGAAAACCAAGAACAAGATGAGATTATATATTTTTAAATTAAAACTAGTAACTTTGATAAGATCTTTCAAAAATAAAAACAAAATGTTCATCCAAAATTCAAAATTTCTATAACTGGTAATGACACAAAAATCATAAAATAGTATAAAATCCACAAAGCACATTTGGAAAAAAAATCACTTCTAGTGTGTGCCCGTGAGCCCTATGCCAGGTAACAACTGAAGCCCCACCCCCTCAGAATGCTTGGTTTTGGATCCTGGGACAAAGGACTTAAGTACATTATTTTATATGCCAAAACAGACCTGGCCTTCAGGTTCTCCTAGTATCCCTCAGTCCCCACCTGACATAACCTGCCCCAACCCTCAACTTTCTAGCCCAGGGGCTGGACTGCCCCTCCCCCAGAGGCTCCTCCCTATATAATCCAGACATTTTGGTCTCTCTTCTCCTCTTCTTTCTCTGGGCATGCACATGCCCCATTCTCTCTTTCTCCCTCCCCGAACCCCTCTTTTACCTTTCCCCATGGCGACTTCCCTGGCCTTGGTCCCTGGGGTCAGTGACCTTGCCCACCCTAGGGCTGCTCCCCAAGAAATCTGCCTTTAATATAATCTAATCTGGTTTGAGTTGGCTCATTTCACTAGTGGCAGGGATGGAGAAATAACCTATCATAGAACACTTTCAGGGCTGGGGTGTGGGGGGCCAGTCACTAATCTCATGCACAGGCAGCATAGCTAACTATGCCAYAGCACAGGAGAAGCAGGGTCAGGTGACTCTAGAAGGAATGGTAGCTCACAGACTTGACGGCCCGAAGCTAATTCAGCTTTGTAGCGTCTAGCTGCCAAAGCCTTCCATGGCACATAAAAGAACACTGTACCCTACCAAGCCCAACCAAGTGGACACAGCAGGATGATCAGCAGAAGTCTTTTTGGTGGGTCGTGGCTTATTGATCTGATGTTCACCACTCTAAGTACAAGAAATGCTTTTTACAATACATAAGTGAAACTAAAATATTATACACTAAGAGCATTCTCTTCCACCAGAAGGTTAAAGTGAGGATTTCCCTACTTAAAAACAGGGTCCTCCAAGTATTTCCAACCACTCTGGGGTAAGTAGTATACTGTTTCTATAGCCCATGAACTTACAGCCTCAGGTGAGGGAGTCTGACAAACCCAGGTCACCTACCCTGCCCCAGGTTACTTTGTTTCTGCTATTATCAGGATCCCCATTAATAGGGTCAACCCAGCCATTGGGCCTCCTCCAAGACTGCATAAAGGACTTCAAAGCCAAGATCCTGCAATGCATGACTTTCAATGCCACTGAATAAGTACCCAAGCCGGTAACTGGGAGGCAGAGGCAGCTGCAGATATTTTTAAGTTCAAGACCACCCTGATCTAATCAGCAAATGGCAGGCCAGCCATGTTTACACTGTGACACCCTATTCCAAACAAGAAAGGAAGGGAAAGAAGAAGGGACAGCAGGAGAGGAAATGGGGAGGTACGGAGGGAAACTGAAAAGTTAGCTAGCCACCTGCTGCCCATCACCTTATCAGTGCTGGGTGAGGACCGTGCCAGCAGCACATCTGCAACCTGCGATAAACGAGCCACTGATTAACAAGGCAGCACACTATCTACCTAGCTGTCTGGCCTTTTGCAGGTATTAGCCAACAAGGTGAGCAACAGTTAAGGCCAGCCTGGGCTACAGAAGCCGTGTAAAAGCCAAGTGAAAGGGGGTGAGGGCAAGCGGTGGGAATCCCAGGGCTGCGAGCAGTAAGGATTTTGAGCCACATAGATTATGGATGACTGGCTTCTTATCCACGATATCTGTCATTATCAAATAATTAAAAGATGAAACTGTCTCTCAAGGTTTTGCGCTTTCTTTTTAGCACCCTGTGCTGGATTCTATTTCGTATGCTCAAGTGTGAATAACTTCACTTATTCCAATCTTTTACCACACATTTGCTGTGCATGCCAGAGTCAGTTTTTATCACATTATTGCTCAGACAGTTCAGTAGTCCTACATGAATCTACTGTCTAACAATTCAAAGCAACTCACGGCACAGCACATTGGAACAAGATGAAGGAGAAAAGGGCTTAAAGTTACGAAGACCAAGATGAAACAAGCAGCGCAAGCTTTCTACCTGAACCACGAGGACACAGCTAAGTGCAAATTAATGTAGGAAGAAAAGCTTCAACCTGAAACTAAATATCGATTTTAAAACCAATTTAAAATTCTGTGAGTATTATGGAGATAAAGTCACAAGGATCCAAATTTTCAAAAGATAAAATTAATCTTATAAATGAAAAAGATTAAAACAGCAGCTGGGATACATATAAGTCATGTTCAAGGAGAAAATCGTGTCTTTCCAGCTCTCCCAACCATGTAACAATGGAAGACGCGCTCCACACAGAAATGCCTCCAAACACGAAGCGTGGCCAACAGCAGCTAGAGAGATGGTTCGGTGGCTAAGAGCACTGGCTGGACCACTGGAAACCGTGACCRTGGGGCCAGCAGGATCACTCAACAGGGCACCATGGCTGTCAAGCCAATGCCCTAAATCCAATCTCCTGATTCCTACATGATGGAAAGAAGATACCAACGTCAGCAAGTTGTCCTTTGACCTCTACACGCCATGAGTGTGTATATGTATGAGCACACACACAAACAAGTTAAAAAAAAAAGAGGAAACAAATTTTATTAAATATCTAATTATTCATATGCTTACATTTGGATCCAACTCATCTCTCATTCCTTCCCCTGTAACTTCCTCTAATCTCCATCAGTTTTTTGTCCCGACTTTACAAAAAAAAAATTTTTTAAAGGAAAAATGGAACATATACCTAATACTCAGATTCTTATTTGGGAATTGCTATGAGTTTTGCTGCTGGTACAGAGACATGCTGAGAGGTCGTCCTCAGTGGGCGGTGCAGTGAGGCAGGATGAAATACGCACAGGGGAGGTGTTGTGACACCTGCGACTTGTTTCCAGACAGTCTGAGTTCAAACAAGGCATGGACATGTCTATWTAATTCATGGCAAAATGTCAACAAGTGCTGAACCCAGGTGCACTCTGGACAAACATCTTTCTACCCTTTCGGCGTCACGTAGACTTCCAAGTTGGTTACATCCAGGCTCTCAGAGCACAGAGCAAAGGCAGCGTAGTTGCACATGCGACTATACATGCATACAGCATGAGGTCTTGGGAATGACACTCAAACCCCTTAAATTTAAATTTCTTTTAGGACTTAAAAGAGGAAAACAGAATCTCCCAAGAAGCAAGTGTCCACGAACGCCCACTTAAAAGGACCCAGTGCTAAACAGGCCGAATGAGCGCAGGCGGAGCACCTGGAGCCCGGCTGCTGGAGCCTGAGCCCTCACTCGCCACCGAGCTCAGAGTCAAGACCTGAGTCAGGTCCTAAGAATAAAACTTTTCTTTGTAGAGCACAAAAAAAAGTGAGAGGAAAACAAATGGTTTCTAAGAGGAGAGAGAGATGAGCTTTCAAGAGACGCTCAWGACAGTGTTAATGAGAACCATTTCAGAGAAAAGAAAACATTTTGAAGCACACAGGTGAGGAAAAAGAGGTTCCAAGCAGGAAGGAACAAAAAAAAAAGAAATTCTACTCGAGAGATTTCCTTTGAGGAAATCAATAATGTGCAAAAGGAAGAAAAACTCATCTTTGAAAGTAAACATCAGTAGCCGGGTGGTGGTGGCGGCRGCAGCTGCGGCGCTCGCCTTTAATCCCCAGCACTTGGGAGGCAGAGGCAGGCGGATTTCTGAGTTTGAGGTCAGCCTGGTCTACACAGAGAAACCGTCTCAAAAGAAAAAAGAAAAAAAAAAGAAGGAAGGAAGGAAGGAAGGAAGGAAGGAAGGAAGAAAGAAAGAAAGAAAGAAAGAAAGAAAGAAAGAAAGAAAGAAAGAAAGAAAGAAAGAAAGAAAACATCAGTTAGAGCTGTTTACAGCAGGA
>BDUI01000653.1:29785-43617 GCA_002335545.1 Apodemus speciosus | reverse complement strand
CCCCCCCCCCCCCCCGCATGAGCCCTTTCTCTCTTCCTCTCCTCCAGCCCTCCCCATTTGGCCTCAATCCTTGGGGCCAGTGAACTCCCCTGAAAGCAGCTTCCCAATAAACCTTCCCTTAATATTAAACAAAAAGTTTCCACGATTAGCTAGCAAGTATAATTATTACCTAACTGCTGTGAAGAGCAGCCACGGGATAACCCTGGAGGTAGTACTGCCACTCACCCCTAAAATCTAGTGAAAGCAGTTCTATGAGGAGRTTTCATGTCCCTGCCAACCTGGTTGGTAGACTTCTGTCTTCATCACAGGGAAGCTGGTATGATTAGACATATCACATGTGAACCACTCAGAATCATTTCAGGTAGTGAACACCTGAAATATATCAGACACTTCTTTTTGAGTAAACCAGGCTATGTCATAGAAAGCTAACAGCGTAGAGCTTTTCTCAGAATGCTTTTGCAATAGCTCAGAGGATAATGTACCCACCCTCCAGCCATCTGAGGATGTAAGTAAATGCACACAAATTCTCCTGTTTAAAAGCAAGTGCAAGCTTTGCCTTATGCCCTTAAGTCCTATCAACAAGTATAAGGAGCTGAAACTCACTTTGAGCTTCTGTTCCTGCTCTGGTCCAACTTACAAATCGGAGCACAGCCGTGGATTCCCCTCTGGGGAGGTGGGTTGCTGTCTCTGACTTTAAAGGGGAGAGCTAACTACAATAGCATTCATTCCAATTTCTTCCTAGGGGAAACTACAATCACAGCTGACTAAGCATATCTTACATGCCTCGTTTATTCCATAAGAATGGAAGGCAATGGTCTTAAAAACAATGAAAAGCATTTGTTTGAGTTAGCCTAGAACTCCACCACAGCCAGCAGCGTTTCTTTTGAAATAAAAGGAGTGGCACCAAGAGAGAGTCATAACTTTGGCAAGCAGTAGGGAAATAGAAACACCAAGTAATCACATTCAGTAGGATAATCACTATTTAAAACTACTATTTAAAAATGAAATAACATTAAAACAGAGTGTAAGAAGCACAAGGAAGCATGTGGGAAAGCCAGACCCTGTGTGGGGTTAAGAACGTAGAGTGCAGCAGTGTGGAGAACAGCACAGCAGTTCCCCCAGTCCCGCCACTGGGCAGGGGCCGGCTCAGCAGGTAAAGCTTCTGCCATAACGTGTGTGTAGGCATTCACGTGTGGGCATTCACGGCGGGCCATCTATAAGCCCAGCCGTCAGAAGGGGAGGCGACATTCCTGGGGCAAGCTAGCTGGCTAGACTAGTGGAATCCTCCAGCCCTGAGTTCAAGGGAGAGCACCCTGGGCCTTGCCAAGGAAGAGAGCAGCAAAGGACACACTCCACCGCCAGCCTCCACAGGCACACGTGCTCACACAGGCATGCACACCACAAATACATGCAAAACTGAGTGCAGTGGCAAATTGGAAGAAAAAAATATATATCATTGTACAGTTGTAAAAATAATATTAGGGGTATCACCCTGATTCCTGATATTCTTAGAAGGCATAAGCACTTAACTCTAAGATATAACTTCTTACCTAATAAAAAAACAGACACGTCTTATTTTCCCTGTGGATAGACATTAAACATGTATGTAATGCCTTTTCCCAGTTACCAAAGGGCCTTGTTTTTATTTTTATTTCCCTTTTCAATTTCTTTAGGAGGTTCTTTGTTATGTTTGACTCCATGCTTATTTGGTAATAAGTTTGTCTTGTTTCCTTTACTTCTTAAAAAAAAAAAAAAACACAAAACAAGGAAGTAGATGCCATAAAAGAAATGCAAGTTAAAATTTATACTTCTAAAAAAATTTTAAAACCTGATTTAAAAAAAGAGGCATCCATAGTATTGTCATATGAATTCTATTTAAAATAGGCTACTATAGAAACTTCCAAATGACTCAGCTAAAACTTAAAAATATTTTTATTAAAATCATTCTAACCTGGGCACAGTGACATGCACCCAAAGTCTAAATTATAACATAGTGATATCTTATATCTAAATAAATGATAAAATTTAAAATTCATCTCAAACTTTGAAATGCCAAAAACTTAATTTTCAGAGTTCAGAAAAAAAGAAATTTGGATCGATACAACTTCCTATGGCAATGTTTGCAGATTCCTATGGTTTGGCAGTTTGCAAATGCTCTAAATGCTCTGAGCAGGGTCCAGAGAGCACTGACTCAAGGGTTCGGCTTTGGCTGGAACCCGTCACTGCCCCTGGCGGCCTGTTCTTTCCTAGGCCAGGAGGTTGGGGGTTTGCCTGTGTTTTGGGGTTTTGTTTTTTCTTGAGATAACAGCAAAACAATTACCAAATGGCCAGGACACAAATAGATGCTGTCTCTCTCTCACCAGCCGCTCAGCCCACACTTCCCCGTAATGCCTAAAAACCAAAGTGCCCCAAATCAGGGGCAACAAGAGAGAAAGCAAAGCCAATTTACCTACACAGCCCTCCCTACACCCCTCAACGGAGTACACCTTGAGTTAAGAGGCATAAAAGGATTACTGCGAGATAAACCCAGGCACCAGGTGGCTGGGACAGGCGAGGCAGCCAGTCACCTTTGGAATTAACTCTGACTCTGAGCAGGAACAATTCTACTTCCTCTGTCACAGCGCCTGAGGGAGGGAGGGAGGGAGTGGCAGTGCTAGGTGTGTCGCACTCAGCAGGTAGTCTGTGAACAACTCCAATAGGCCAGGGATTGTTCTNTATATATATATATATATATATATATATATATATATGCTGATTTGAGCTGCATTTCTGAGTTCTCGTCCTGAAATACAAAGCCCCAAAGGCCCTACAACTTAGAATTCTTTGGTGGCATCAGGGATTCCTTGTCTTGGCACTACTGGTATTTGGGATTAGCTAACTCTGCTGCAGAGAGCTGTTCTGGGCACTGCAGAATGTTACAGCATCCCAGCCTCTACCCAGTTACCACCCTCTGCGCCAGGGGCTCTACTGACACTGCCAACCACCTCACCCGTCAACCCTAGCTAAAAACTCCCAAGTCTTCACAAATATATCATTTCTAAATGTTAACATGAAAGACTTACCTCAACACTGTCTTCAGAGGACCAGGGGGTTAATATCCAGCACCCACACAACCATCTATACCTGCAGTCCTGGAGAAATCTCATACTCTACTAGCCTCTGTGGGCACAAGGCGCACAGGTCATGTAGCTATGCATATATGCAGGCAAGTAATCCATACACATAAATCAAGTAAAAGTTTTTAAAAACGAATTAAACCCCTTGGGAAATAGAAGAGAGCATAAGAAAATACATTGTAATAAATGGATATTGATCCAAATTTTAAAGAAAATAAAATTTATCTGGCTATATAAAAGAATACAGTGAATATTTTAATTTTAAAAAGTGAGTGGTGTGTGGTGCAAACCTTTAATCCTAGCACCTGTGAGGCCAAGGCCACACTGGTCTACATAGCAAGTTTTGGACCAGACAGCTCTACATAGTAAAACCCTGTCTCAAAAGAGCAACCAAAAGCCCGGCACAGTGCTGTATGCCTTTAATTCCAGCACCCCAGAGGCAGACTGAGGCAAGTAACTTTCTGGAAGATCCAGGCCAACCAGGGCTACACATGGAGACCCTCGTTTGCTTGTTTGATTGATTGATTTTAAAGCAAATAGAGGAACTCAAGCTGGCTCAGTGAGTAGGAATGCTTGTTCTGCAAACATAAGGACCTGAATGAGTTCGAATCCCCAACACCCACAGTTACATGACTCTGTAACCCAGCCTTGAGGGGCAGACAGGTAGATCCCTAGAGCCTGACTACAACCAGCCTAGCCTAACCTAAACAAGCTACCAGATCAGTGAGAGACCCAGTCTGTAAACAATTAGGTGGCCTCCAAATGCACACACACAGATACACACACCCCAAGGAGAAAGGTGGTATTTGAGAGAGGCTTTGACGTGAGTCRAAGCTCGACAAAGTAAAAGAGGGATGGCAAACTAAAAGACAAAAAATGACGGGATGAATACGCGAACAGATAAACAAGGTAGGGAGGGTATGAATCATGAAGCAAGATGTAATAGCTAGGGCTACAGAAGGGTCTGCAAGTCTGAACAGAGTTGGACTCTAATGCCTTGCTTCAAGTCTGAGCATGACAGAGGCCTCCCTGAAGATGTGGTGGGCAAGATGAATAACCTAGGATAACTCGGGAGCCTGAGGCCGTTCTGACTGCCCCCACAGTCTGATAGTCGGGAACAGTAGTGTTCATAGTATCGTTTGCATTTCTAGATTCTGGTTGTGTTTTAGTCTATATCAGTTCTTAAATGCTGGTAAATAGTCAATAGTTTGGTTTCAGAATCTGCCAATGGGTTTGCAGAGAAGCTGTGTGGTAGCCCTCTGTGTCAGGGACGCTGGGAATGAGGAAGAAGATGTGTTGTTACTGTAGGACTACCGGGGTTGGGGGTAGAATCGTCAGGAGACTCTGAAGTACTGGAGACTGATGGGAGTGGTCTTGAGGCTCAATGCTGTCTGGATGAAAGGTAAAACTAGAGACTAGGAAAAGGAATGATAGAGGCAAGGGGAGTCCGGAAGATGTCCAGAAAGGACACAGCACAGGCCTTGAAGGGGTTGGCACTTACTGGGACAGCTACAATAGAATTAGAATTCATTCAGAATGAGAAGGCGAGAGGCGGACCCAGCTGGTGGGGGTGTGGAGAACAAGGCTGGTTGGTGGGAGAGGAGGGAGCAGGCCCACAGCAAGAGCTCGGCAGGTGCCAGACACTCTGAGCATGTGGATGGGACGCCTGACACCTGTGAACCTGGACACCTAGAAAAAGAAAAGCCTGTCACACACAAGGAAGCCCCAGGGACTTTGGCCTTTCCCGAAAGTCACAATTTAGCAACCCCAAGAAACTGCTTTGAGCACTGCAGAGAGTTCAAGGGAGCAGGTGGGGAGAGCAGGATTCCGAAGAGAGAGAAGAGAAGAGAAGAGAAGAGAAGAGAAGAGAAGAGAAGAGAAGAGAAGAGAAGAGAAGAGAGAGAAGAGAAGGGAAGGGAAGAGGCAAGGGTAACAACAGACGCTGCTCGGGAGCTGAGTGCACACTACAGTCCTGGTTTGCTTGGCTTGGCCTTTTTTCTTAAGTGGGATATCTTCAAATAAAATGTGGATTTCTGGTTGACTTGAAAAATTTGAACATCTAGCAATACAGATGCACAGTCTTAAAAAGCTTTCCCGCCTCTGGGCATGGCGGCCGTGTCTCTAATCCYGGAAGCTGAAGCAGGAAGGCCGCCATGAGTCTGAGGCCAGCCTGGGCTACAGTTAGCTCCGGCCAATCGGGGCGAGAGAAAAGCAAAAAGGAGACAAGACATGGGAGAAGATGGGTAGAGGAGGAAGAGGGAGAGAGAAGAGAGGGATATGAACTGAAAGGTTGGGCAAACTACAGACCACTACTTTAAAAAGACAACTACAGGCAGGGAGAGATAGGGTACTGCAAGCCTTTAATCTCAACAGAGGCAGAGGCAGAGGCAGAGGCAGATGGATCTCTGAGTTCAAGACCAGCCTAGTCTACACAGCATATTCCAGGACATGCTAGGACTAAATAGAGACCCTATCTCAAAAAAAAAAAATATATATATATATATAATATATATATATATTACACATATAAAAAGTACTAATAATGAGTAATATATGGCATAAAGCACATAGCTTCTGCAGCCACTGTGGTAGCAACAAAACAATTTTGAAAGAATTAATTATATGACAATGTAGCTTAGTGATAAAGCACTTGCTTAGCAAGCATGAAACCCCGACTTATTCCAACACTACCAATATGTATACCTGTGTGTGTATATGTGTGCGCATGCACGCAGATAAAGGAAACTGCCAGTGACTTTGTGTGTGCGTGTATTTATATGCTAAAGGAAACTGCCAGTGACTTTGTGTGTGCGTGTATTTATATGCTAAAGGAAACGGCCAGTGACTGACTTTGTGTGTGCGTGCATTTATATGCTAAAGGAAAGGGCCAGTGACTTAGCTATTCTATTCCTGAGTATATGCTTAAAAGAAAAAAAACGCAGCGGTTCAAACCTATTTACATGCCACGTTCATAGAAGCACTATTCATTTTTCATAATAATCAAAAAGCAGGAGAAATTCAGATGTCTAGCTATGAATATATATCACATACAAATGAAATACTGTTTAGCTTATAAAATGACTGACCCTTGAAGATAAAAGCTGCAGTCATGTACCCTGGAACATCTCAATGTTGGCATATACTATGTCTAGCTTTCTCCGGGACCATTCCTAAGTTGAGCTGTAAGTATCATTAGATTAAACTGCCTCGAGTGTTCATTAGAGCCACACAATGTACAGGTTTGTAGCTGAGAATATATATATATATATATATATATATATATATATATATATATATATATCGATCGCCTACAGGCCACACCAGTTAGATTTAAGTAAACTTCAAGAAACTGCCTGGATATGCATTCTTTCAACTGTAGTTACAAAACTGACATAGTAGAGAAAACTATTTATTTTTAATGGGTGACCAGTTTGAGTAAACTCTGAACTGTACTTCCTAGTTACTTAAAGGTCCCTGAGACTTGCTCATAGTTCTCTAGATCTAACGCWGTGTGGTTTTCTTCCATACAGAAACCCTCTTCCTATTTTAACTGCTATCAGAATAGCCAGGGCGTGAGCACTAGGTAGGCACACCCTTAAACTACTCACACACTGAAACTGGACTCTTGACTTCGGCCTGCACTTCCCTCTGCAGGGCTCTGAGTCAGGAGACCCTGCTGCTTGCAATGGAAAGCCGTCAGTAAGACACGGAGCACTGAAGGACAGAGTGACTGTGAGCAAGGCCCAGTGCGCATGCAGGCTGACTGGCGTCACTTGCTCCTCACCACTGACTCCCAGGAATCAGTCACCATAAAGSCAAGTGTGTTTTCTCGGCTGGGCTGAAAACAGGAACACCATTTCATGTCATCGCTGCCAAGTCCACGACCAGAGCATTGATTTGGCAAAGCCTTACTAGGAGGAACTCAGGATGAGGTCTGAGGAACCTCAGGATAAACTTTCACACCGACACCTCCAGTCTAGTAGGGGAGGTGTTTAGACAGTGCCAATGAACTAATGTCACCAAGATTTTTAAATAAACACAAGTTGCTCCCTGAGGCTTCAAAGGTTACCATGACTCAAGGCACACAAAGGCCACTCTCCCAGTGACCAGCAAATGCCATGTTCAAGTAAGGCTACCCAATGTCCACAAGAAAAGTATCTCAAATAAAATCCAATCCTAATGGTCACAGAGATGCACCACCTGTACGAAATATGCAGCTAGGGCCGGCACAAAGGCTCAGCAGGCAAGAGCACCTGCAGCCAAGCCCAACCACCTCAGGTCTATCCCTGAGACCCACATGGAAAAAAAAAAAANATATATATATATTACACATATAAAAAGTACTAATAATGAGTAATATATGGCATAAAGCACATAGCTTCTGCAGCCACTGTGGTAGCAACAAAACAATTTTGAAAGAATTAATTATATGACAATGTAGCTTAGTGATAAAGCACTTGCTTAGCAAGCATGAAACCCCGACTTATTCCAACACTACCAATATGTATACCTGTGTGTGTATATGTGTGCGCATGCACGCAGATAAAGGAAACTGCCAGTGACTTTGTGTGTGCGTGTATTTATATGCTAAAGGAAACTGCCAGTGACTTTGTGTGTGCGTGTATTTATATGCTAAAGGAAACGGCCAGTGACTGACTTTGTGTGTGCGTGCATTTATATGCTAAAGGAAAGGGCCAGTGACTTAGCTATTCTATTCCTGAGTATATGCTTAAAAGAAAAAAAACGCAGCGGTTCAAACCTATTTACATGCCACGTTCATAGAAGCACTATTCATTTTTCATAATAATCAAAAAGCAGGAGAAATTCAGATGTCTAGCTATGAATATATATCACATACAAATGAAATACTGTTTAGCTTATAAAATGACTGACCCTTGAAGATAAAAGCTGCAGTCATGTACCCTGGAACATCTCAATGTTGGCATATACTATGTCTAGCTTTCTCCGGGACCATTCCTAAGTTGAGCTGTAAGTATCATTAGATTAAACTGCCTCGAGTGTTCATTAGAGCCACACAATGTACAGGTTTGTAGCTGAGAATATATATATATATATATATATATATATATATATATATATATATATATCGATCGCCTACAGGCCACACCAGTTAGATTTAAGTAAACTTCAAGAAACTGCCTGGATATGCATTCTTTCAACTGTAGTTACAAAACTGACATAGTAGAGAAAACTATTTATTTTTAATGGGTGACCAGTTTGAGTAAACTCTGAACTGTACTTCCTAGTTACTTAAAGGTCCCTGAGACTTGCTCATAGTTCTCTAGATCTAACGCWGTGTGGTTTTCTTCCATACAGAAACCCTCTTCCTATTTTAACTGCTATCAGAATAGCCAGGGCGTGAGCACTAGGTAGGCACACCCTTAAACTACTCACACACTGAAACTGGACTCTTGACTTCGGCCTGCACTTCCCTCTGCAGGGCTCTGAGTCAGGAGACCCTGCTGCTTGCAATGGAAAGCCGTCAGTAAGACACGGAGCACTGAAGGACAGAGTGACTGTGAGCAAGGCCCAGTGCGCATGCAGGCTGACTGGCGTCACTTGCTCCTCACCACTGACTCCCAGGAATCAGTCACCATAAAGSCAAGTGTGTTTTCTCGGCTGGGCTGAAAACAGGAACACCATTTCATGTCATCGCTGCCAAGTCCACGACCAGAGCATTGATTTGGCAAAGCCTTACTAGGAGGAACTCAGGATGAGGTCTGAGGAACCTCAGGATAAACTTTCACACCGACACCTCCAGTCTAGTAGGGGAGGTGTTTAGACAGTGCCAATGAACTAATGTCACCAAGATTTTTAAATAAACACAAGTTGCTCCCTGAGGCTTCAAAGGTTACCATGACTCAAGGCACACAAAGGCCACTCTCCCAGTGACCAGCAAATGCCATGTTCAAGTAAGGCTACCCAATGTCCACAAGAAAAGTATCTCAAATAAAATCCAATCCTAATGGTCACAGAGATGCACCACCTGTACGAAATATGCAGCTAGGGCCGGCACAAAGGCTCAGCAGGCAAGAGCACCTGCAGCCAAGCCCAACCACCTCAGGTCTATCCCTGAGACCCACATGGAAAAAAAAAAAAMAATCGTCCTCGGACTTCCACATGTGCCCCATGACAAAATGTGCCCAAATAAATTTAAGTCTAATTTTAGGATGTAGTTATTACTCTATCAAAGAGATATTCTCTAAATAAAAATGACAGAAAAGTATAACTTTCTGCCAATTTATAAAATACCAGAAAAGATGGGTGAGTGGGACTAGGGGATAGAAATGATGACCAACACAGTTTACATGTATGAAACTGTCAAGGAATAAATAAGTAAATAAATAAATGAAAAATATCCTATTTTAAAACGCCAGAAAATGTGAAAAAGACAGCTTCAGTATTTTTGTAAAAAATGTTTTTACACAACATAATAAATGCATAGGTGTTTATGGCAATTTCTTTACCAATATTTATCTTTTTTCAAAAAAAGTAGTTTGCATACAGCAAAAAATTTTAGCTTACCTTTGGTATACAGTTTTGATTTTAAATGTTATCATCACTGTAACAGAACAGTCTGACATCCACCTGACACTTTGGGAAGTGCTGGCTCCATTGGGGTTGACGATGGGTGTCTGTCTTCACATGGACCTTACTGGTCCCCAGCCATGGGGACCGCCCCATGTCCACCCTGCCAGCACTGGGGCTGGAGCTACAAGGTGCAATGCTCAGCTTTTTCTGTGGGTGCCGGGGTTCTACTTAGACCCTCTTGCTGTACAGCAGGCATTACCAACTGAGCTACCTCCACAGCTGCTAGTTGTTTTCTGGGTGATGGTGGTGGTTTTGTTTCCCCCAAGGCAGGTTCTCATGGAGCCCAGGATGGCCACTAACATGCTATGCAGGCCAGGGTAGCTCTGAACTTGGGCACCTCCTGCCCTTGCGTTCCAAGTACTGACACTGGAGGTGTGTGCCACTGTGTCCAGTTTATGCGGTGCTGGGCATGGACCCCTGGCCTTCACACAAGCCGGGCAAACGTTCTCAGGCCCAAACGCCAGTGTCTATGCAAAGTTTCATTAAGAAGATACCTACTGGCTCAGGAAGAGCACTAGCTCCTCCAGAGGACCTGGGTTCAATCCCCAGAACCACATGGTAGCTCACCACCATCTGTAACTCCGATTCTGGGAAATCTGATGTCATATTCTGACCTTTCAAGGCAGCAGGCACAAAAGAGATACACAGACAAAATGCAGGCAGAACACCCATACACATTATAAATAAAATAAAACAACCTAACATAACTACTACCCAATTCCAGCTGCTCATCCTTTCTGGAAGACATTGTGACAGTGCACCACTGCCTAAGTATTTGTGAGGCCTCCAGAAAACATTTAAAAATCCAACACAGACACACACACAGAAACATACAGTCCCTTAAACAGAGACCACCAAAGATAATTTTTATGACTCAAAAAACACCCTTTTAAAAACATGTACAGGGGCTGGAGAGATGGCTCAGCGGTTAAGAGCACTGACTGCTCTTCCTAAGGTCCTGAGTTCAAATCCCAGCACCCACATGGTGACTCACAACCTTCTGTAATAAGATCTGACGCCCTCTTCTGGTTTGAAGACGGCTACAGTGTACTCACATATAATAAATAAATAAACCTTTAAAACATGTACAGTCAATCATTCCTTTAAAAATTATTTTTAACTTTATGTGTGTGAATGCTCTGCCTGCTTGTCTGCTTGTGTGCCACCATCACACCTGGTGCCTGTGGAAGTCAGATGAGGGCTTCCAACGCCCTGGGGCTGAGCATTAGCCGATTAGGATGTGGGTGCTGGGAATCACCTGCATCCTCTGCAAGAGCATGTGTTCTTAACCACTGAGCCATCGCCCAGGCCCCCGAAATCACCCTTGTACGATAAATACTGCACTGCCCTCAGGGATACCAACGTACACAGGACTGTTTTCTTGTTTGAATATAGCTCCCAGAATTCTGTCTGGTTTTCACAGCTTCACGTCTTCTCTCTCTGATGCCACTTTTGGCTATTAATGGGGCTCCTGCCTCTAGCAGACTCTCTTTGTCTCTGAGAAGGTGAATCTCCTCAGACAGAGGTGAGAAAATGGACAGCCGGGATTGCTAGAATTGCATCTACAAAGGCTAGAGAAGGTTGGGAGAACAGGCAGGAAAGACAACACTGTCACGTGTGCACACACACACACACACACAGAGAGAGAGAGAGAGAGAGAGAGAGAGAGAGAGAGAGAGAGAGAGAGAGAGAGGAGAGACTCTAATCTGAAGTAATATTCAATGTTTTATTGAATGTCTTCGCTGACTAAAAACACAGGCCTGTGCAGTTAGCAAAAGCAGGTAATTAAGCTCTTTTTGGGTCTTAATGTTACTTCCCATCACTAAGCCAACCTTAAACCAGGTCCATTTCCAGGCTGTCCACTAGAGGTAGATCACAGAGCAGCAGCTTCACTTTCCCCTCCAAGAGTCCCAGGCTACAGAGAAAAAGCGAGGCCCACGCTGCCTCTCGCACGAACTCCCTGAGAAATGACACGCTCTGTAGCTGCCATGCTCCTGGGCCAATCACCACACACCGGCCGCCTCCACCCACGGCCTTAAACACAACTTCACCAATTGCAACAGGATCCTGGGTGGGACTTCCGCAATCATTTTAGGCTTAACTACCACCATCTCAGCACTGCCAGCAGGGATGATCAGGAAGCGGGAGACATGCTAAAAGTTTTAACTCAAGCTCAGTTTCCAAAGAAGAGAGCAAGCTGGGAGACAGTGGCAAGTCTTAAACACTGCAACAGCCTCGCCTCTCCCCAAATAAGCGGTTTTTTTTTTTAAATCATGAAAGTGCAAGCTATTCAAAGGTGAGGATCAGTTAGGCGCTCAGCTTTCAGTCAACCTCGGAGCCCTCAAGTGCTCTGGCCCAATTCTGGCTGCAGAAGCCTCTGCCAACGGGACAGCACAGGGCTGACAATGCTGAGCTCTCCTTACCCACCAATCAGGGCTGGTGAAGGTCACTGAACACTTCCTGTGCAGCAGAAGMCAGCTCTCACAAGCTCCTGCCCATGCCAAACGACCCCCAAATTCTTCTCCCTGGTTCCGAACCTTCACGTTAGACACACAGGACTGACCTGCTTTAGAACCCACAGAACGGACAAGAGCCCATCTCGTCAAGTTTACAGTATCTTGAAATCTAAAACCAAAATGTTACCACAGACAATTTCTCCGAACATCTCATTTTCAAAGGTTGAGGAGCAGGGCATCTGCCTTCAGAATCTGAGATCAGCACCTGTCTATACACAAGGGTCCTCTCCCACAGCTTTGGAGGCTGATTTCAGCTTCCTGTGCCTAAGGCGCTGGCAATCTACGCTCATTATTTATCCTACAGACTTCCGAGATAAACCTGTTGCTGGGAAAGAGCGGGTTAATTCCGACAGATGGGTAAACGCTGAAGGCTAAGGCCAGTGGGTAGGTTGCCTGCCTACCTCCAAGAGGAGGGGAAAGACTGACGACATGGGCGATGACACCACCAACCCCACTCGGGGTGAGGGTCTGTCCACCAGCCAGCCTCAAGTGTCTTATGCACAAGTCTATAGGCCCACAACAGCAGGCCTGAGAGTTGGGAGGAATGCTGTGGGCAGACTTCAACGACACCAGGCCTAAAGGCCCGGGCATCCATCTTGCTCCAGGCCCCCTCTGCCGAGCTTGCAGCAAGCCTGGGCATGGTGACACGCTGGGTCCCGAGGGGGGCCCTGAGGGACACTGAGGCCTGCTCCAAGGCCTTCCACGGGCAGGAGCACCCAGGACTCGCTCTGGGCCAGGCTGGGCTTCCCGGAACTAGTTCGGGGCTGACATTGGTCCAAGAGACCTTCCAAGTCCAACCGAAAACCAAGCCCAAAAAGACCCTAGGCCGAGCCCCGAAACCTGGCCCAAGGGACCCCAGACCCAATTCTGACCCTGGCCCAAGGAACCTTAGACTTAACTCCGATCGCTACCCAAGCAATTCCAGGCCCAGCCCAAACAAGCACCAAGAGGCCTGTGGCCCCGCTGTGACTCCTGTCCAAGTGACCCCAGACCCCAACCCTGACCCAAACCCGAAGGGAATCACAGTCCAAAGGGCACCAGGCCCGACCCTGACCCAGGCCCAAGGAGACCCCAGACCCAGCCCTACGAGACCCCGGCCAACCGGCTCCAGCCGCACCTTGACGTGGAAGCGGATGAGCGCCAGGCGGATGCAGTGGGCCATGCAGACCGGAGGCAGGAACCAGACCTTGGGCGGTGGCGTGCCCTTGTTCTGGACATGGCTGACGATCTGCTGCGCTGTCTGGCGCTCGTTGCCCTGCCGCTTGACCCACTCGTGCAGCCGGGCCTTCTCGAGCGCGCCGTTGAAGAAGACGAAGAGCTCGATGTTGCCTCCGAAGCAGGCCTTGGCCAGAGCCGCCAGGTAGCCGAGCATGTGGTTCCACTGGCCGCCGCTCACCCAGTCGGTGTAGAAGCCACCGTACAGGCGGTGCAGGCAGTTGTCGGCATCCACCAGCAGGCGCAGCGGGGTCTGCGGGGGCCGCTGCCGCCCGCCGCCCACCAGGCTGCCCCGGGCCAGCTTCTGCAGCTCCACCGGCACCACGGCGCTCGGACAGTGCTTCTCGATGTAGTCCTGGAAGCCCTGCACGCC
>BDUI01000652.1:129231-142787 GCA_002335545.1 Apodemus speciosus | reverse complement strand
CACACACACACACACACACACACACACACACACACACACACACACAGCAGGAGAAAGTGAGATACACATATCACATATATAAAAAAATACACATATCACTCATACACGCATACACATGGGAACAATACATACAAGCACACAAACATGTTCACACACAGACACTTGAATATAACATACACAAAAATACACAGAGATACACCCAGACATGTGTACATCACAGAAACAGACCAGCATGAACACAAAAATATACATACAAGCCACATCTTTATCTCATATAAACACTTGGATACATGTGCACACCACGTAAACACCCAGCACACACACTCAGCAACATATACACACCACACAAACATACAGAATAGCACAGAAACACACTCACACTCAGGGAGACATGCACACATGCACAAATAAACAAACACACACAGACATACACACACACACACACACACACACACACACACACACGGGAAGAGAGAGAGAGAGAGAGAGAGAGAGAGAGAGAGAGAGAGAAAGAGAAAGAGAGAGATTCAACTTTTCATCCTAAAAGATCTTCAGCAAAAATTAAAAGTTATTATTAATTCTAAGACAAGCAAATTGTTTTGTCATGTCCATTCTTCAAGATAATTACATTTAAAAAAACCTTATTGTTATTTATACAAAAACTCACAAAAATAATTACTTAACCAAATGATAAATTTCAACTTGCGGGGTGGGTTTGACTGTTATTCTATGTGTTTTCTTCTTTCCAGTCACAATTTAAGTTTTTAGAAATATGTATTACTCAGCTGTAAGAGGGTCTAGAGACCTTTGTACATATATTGCTTATATTTCCATGTCCAGGAACTTGCGTGAGATTTGACTGCAATGGAAAGCAGAAAGAAGCATTAGGAGCCTTTACTTGAGGGAGAGGACCTGCCATATGATCATCATTTCACAGTTTAAAGCCAGAGGACCCTGTCTTTAGTAGAGAGAAAGCATTATACAAAGGAATGAAAAGATATAACAAAATTCCAATTCCGATTATAAAAAGCAGTGCTGTTTCAAACCTATGCCCTCACTAACCTTGAGTGGGAATTATGCTGAGATAGGCAAAAGGGACTGAGAAGTATTTGGGGAAATGAGTCTCGTGGGGTTGCAAAGAGACACTTGGGTATAAAATTGTAAATTGTTGTCTTGGCTGATATAGTAAAAATGAATGGAACAGTGAAAATACTGACATTTATTCCACTGAATATGGATGGTCATCAACCATCAATGTTCAAGGACATGGCACATTGGTCCCCAGGAGCCTACATAACACAACTAACACTTTACTCATCTCTTGTCCAGCCAGGTTGTAAAAGTTTTTGCTACCGAACAGGCAAATAGTCACTTAACAAAGCCTTTCCCGGACTCCCTGCAATTTTAGCAGGCAGAAATCAGGATATGTCTGTAAATGTCCACCGCCTCTTTGGGTCAGTTTTTCAGAGTTCATCTTTGCATCTCCAAATAAATTAATATAAAAAAATTAAAGGAGTCATCATATTACATTTTAAACCTATGGTGATATCCTCAATGAAAGTTGCTTAGGCTAAACTGTTCCCCAGTATTATCTTTCCGGAACACATAAATCTATTTTCCTCCTATACTTGAAAATGATTAATGTTGAAATATACTCATTCATCTTCAAGACTGAGTATATTTAGAAACTGAAAGCTTTTTACATTCAGATTCAAAACCTAATGGGGGGTGTTTTGTGCTCTAAGGGTGTATCCAATTTTCCTGGCTATAGCTTTATCATCATCAAAACTGTCTGYACTTGAGTGGATAATGTATAAAGAAAGCTACCTGCTTAGATAGAATGCAGCATCAAGAAGTTACAAAAAGGAACAATAGAAATGGTTCGTGTAAATAGATAACTTTTGCAGTCTCTGTACAGTGAATTACCATTTGAGAGAGAATCTTTTTAAAAAATGTATTTATTTATGTATTTATTATTTATTTATTCTTTAATTATTTATTTTTACAGTTCAGTCTTCATCCCCCTCCAGGTCTGCCCACAACTGCTTGCCATCCTTTAAATCCTCCCCCCCCCCCCCCCCCGGCTCCAAGAGGATGTCCCCACCCCCACGCCCATACTACCAGAACTCAAGAATCTTAACAATATACCATTAACTGACAAATCCCAAGCTTTTCATATTTTCCCCACTGTAGATATTGGTTTAATTTCCTGCTCAGTCAACCATGTGAAAAATTACGAGAATATTTCTAGGCTCTTGTTTTTCATTTTTTTTATCATCACGTCACACATTAACCATGCGCTATTGTCTCAAAACCCATTTACTCAGCCTTTTCTCTTACTTCCATTCACTTACCTTATGTTGTTGTTATCCTCTTTAAAAACCAATGTGTATGTGATTCTTGTCTGCATGGATGTTTGTGCACCACCTAAGAGTCTGCTGGATACAGAAGCTAGAAGATCATCTAAAACTGGAATGTCAGACAGTTGCTAGTCATTATGTAGATTCTAGGAATTGAACCCAGGTCCTTCCTAAGAACAAGGGTAATTGGTGAATTATCACACATTTATCAACAAATTTAGATGAATAATTTCAAGTTATAAGCCTTCCCTACATTCATCCCCTACAAAAGCTGTTCGTTTTCTGCCAATAATGTATATAAATGGTGAGCATTTTTCTATGATGAGGCTTTAACCAGAATTAATGGTGGCCTTTCATAAAATCATTTTTTTGTTGTGGATAACTAACAAGACTTACTATGTATGTTTTATAGTTATTACAAATGATTTTAATTCAGTTCTAGTTTTCAGTCCATAATTGCCATGCCAACTCTCTGTATGTTATGTAAACATTCTCTCAAAATATTCACCAGGGGAATGGCAGTATGGACGGACAGCATGATTGGCACTTGGTGTCTTAGAAATGACTTATTTTACATATGCTTGTGATCAGATTGGTTTACACATGCAGCTGGATGGATGTCTAGTTATGTGTCCTTGTTGTCAGTACTTGAGAATTTTGTTTTAATTTTTGTCATGTAGAACACTGCCTTGTTCACTATAAGTTAAACTGTATTTGTATATATATTTTTTTACACTAAAATCTTTAAATAAAATGTTCAATAGCAAAAGATGAATCCCTCCAGCTGTCATTTCTTATTTGGAATTATTCCGGATTTACACTTTCCCTAACTCTACATACTGGAGCCACAATACTTCCAGAATACAATCATTAAAATAAGGGTAAATTTATTTCACTTTTCAACATAAGGTTCTCCAATAGTGTGTTGTTATTAAATTCCATGATATTAGCTAAACGGGATACATTTTTTTCAGTTTTATTTTTCACTATACTATGGTGTTGCTCAAATAAGTTTTCTCACTCTTCTTTGATAAATGAATCTATACCCTCATACATCTTGAGATTTGTGAAGGAAATTTGCTCTTTGTTCAATATTGAACTCAAATATTTCTTCTTCCATAACCTTCCTATGAAATCTCGAGAAAACACTGGATATCTTCTGTCAATAGAATATTTCTTTTACCTCTGCTTCATATATATTATTTCATGTGAAGTAGATGGCCCTGTATCTGCCTCCTTATTTTAGTTTTTCTACGCATTTGCATGTAGCACAGACATGATTAATTCCTGGTGAATGAGTAACTAAATTCATGCAATATGTATGGATATTTAATGGAAAATACTTACTTAATACATATTCTGATTAATCATATTTTTGTTAGTAGCATAGTGTTATCTACAAAGTGACTTTATAATTAAGTAATACTTAATGATTACATGAATAAACAATAATAATCCCAGAATACTCTATAACCTCTCAAAAGGGTCTAAACATTTATCGTGCATAAATTTCCTTTTACTTTTAGTCTTAGAAGCTATAAATGACAATAAACAGTACTCTCCCATAAAATTATGTCTAAAATAAAAAGGTGTACTTCTCAATTTTTAGTGAAATATAATGTCACCATATTAAACTAATTCATGTTTTCTATCTTCTCATCTCCTTCTTATAATATTTCTCTTTATTTAAAAAAAAATTGAAATTCCAGGTGGATAGGATTCTTTTTCTAATTAATAATGGGCGACTAAAAACTATAGATGGTCTGAAAGAGACCAATCAGAGGCTACTAGATGACTTCAAGGCACCACAGGTTACAATGAAGAGACGCTGGTGAAGCCTAAGAGAAGAAATAAAAATTAAAAATACCCCTGTAAGTTCACCAGAATTCCTGTATATTACCAAACCAAACCAATTGGAATGATTTGCATATAGGTGAGTAGGCTAACTTGCATTTCATTCCCATATGACTCCATATCTTAACTTATGTATTCTTTTGAATATATATTTTTATTTACACGTCTTAAAATATAATTGAGTCGATAATGACACTGCCCCTCATGATTTTGATTGACTTTTAAGTTTTCCACGTAAAGCATTTAAAAGAAAAGTCTCCATTGCAATTTAAAAATTTAGAATTCTGATAATGTACCTTGACTCAACCACTTAATTCAAAATATTCTGGACAGTACACTTGATTTATCTTGGTGAAAACTCTAAGCACATTTAATATGGATTGGTTAAGGTTCTCTTGTTGAACAGACTCTTAAAGACTATCTGAAAACCACCACTTTACTGATGGAAGCAGGCAAAAAGTCCTCTCTTTAATGAGGGATAACATACATATAATTCAATTGCAAGATGACAGAAAGAAAGAATGAATGAAGATCAGAAGACAGAAGACTGCAGGGTTTATTAATGGCTATATTTTGTTAAGTGTCAAGCAAATCTCTTGTGATATATGGAGCCCAAAGGAAGATATATTAATAATCAAATTAATAATACAAGGTCAATGTTCATTTATATCTGTTTTATTTAAGAATATTAAAATCAGCACTTTTACTTTCTGTGACCTGCAGGGTTTTGGAGCTATTTCTCACTGATGTTGGGACATTCATAGAAATGGCTACAGTCCTTCCAAAGCCCCCTGATAAGTTATCCAGTTTCAAGTCATTAATCTTAATGACTTGCACGTGTAAATAAAACTAAATTAACTCAGTAGATTATGGGTGTATACAGTTGAAGAACATATATTAATGGTAACTATAGAAAAAGAGGTCATGAATTTGAGTTGGAGTGGAGGGACACGAATGGAGTTGGAGGAAGAAGGGATGGAAATCATATAAACAGAGTACATATGTAACATTCTCAAAAAGCTATAGCCCTTCATCTAAGGATGGAGCCTTAAGAAAATTTCCCCATCTACATTGGCAGTCTTACTCTTGCAAGTTGTATGTAAGGCTTAACTTTTAAAGCATACTTTTCTTCCTTCGATTTTTCTTTACATTCAATTTTGGCAAAACAAACAAAGAAACAAAGGAGCAAAACCTTAATTCCAGAAAGTATACTACTATGATCATGACATGTAAGAAAAAGTATCTTTAAAGACGGATGAAAACTGTCATGACCATAGAGGGATAAGGACACAGAATGGAGAGCCAAAGAATGTTCTATGCACAGATGCTGTTAAGTTCAGACATGCAGTTTTATATATTATAGAGAATACACCACACATCCAAGCTTATACATAAGCTGCCAATAAACTTGGAGTCTTGTCTTTCTGCTATAATGTTACAGGAGCAGGGTCATGAAATATTCAAATATTTTGACCTTGGTCAAATGTATCATCATTCATTGTCGATCTTATAGACCTAAGTATCTTATGGTAATTCAATACAGTAAGCTAGAAATGTAGCAGGTACAGTAGAGTAATGGTTCTTCCTCCAACTCTTTTCATGAAAAAAAAATTGAGTATGTTTAGAAAACCTTACCCACCACAGGAAATCCACCAACTTCAGCATTAAATAAAAGGACTTACCCATAGAGCTTCCTATTTGAATTGAATAAATCATCTTGATGGCTTGCTTGAATTGTCTTTTCATTTATAATTCTCATGGCTTTTTTAAAATTTCCACTGTCTACTTCTGAAGTGATTCGATATGTGTAAGGTGACAGAGAAACAGTAATCTCAAAGTCCTGCAATGTTTTTCTATAACGTTATAGTTTTCAGATCACTTTAAAAATTATCTCACCTAATAATAGTTAACTCAAAAAGTCCTTCAAAAGTATATTTCTGTGATCTAATGTGATGCGTTGTTTGGCCATATGGCCACTTCTTTAGCTGGCCAACTTTCCATGCCATCAATAAAATAACACCTCTTCACTGTTCACTGGGCCTTACTCATTCTGATCTTTTCCATCATTAAGGCAAATGTGCCAAGCCCTACTCTCTTGTGTAAAAAGAGACACTTTCAGAGACTTCCTTTCAGAGCTACTATTTTTACCCAATGAAAGGAGAATGATTATCATTTAAATGCTGCAAAGGATGTATTTTGCAAAATCATTGTCTTCTCTGAAGTTACTGCAAACACTAATCCTGCTGTGTCTTTCTAAAGCTGTGACACAGGTGTTTTATCTGCTGCCACAACAAGCAGAAAATCCCCTGAAATTGCTACCTGTTCCTCTTACTTCCATTTTCTCTGTGGATATGGGAAACTGAAGTACAAAAACAAGATACAAGGAGAAGACAGAGAAGGAACTTATAGGACTTGAATTAAGGAATAATCATCATTGTCATCAAAACAAGAGGTAGGACATCTAGACAATGGCTACCCAAACTTAAAATACACAAAGTTCCCACTTGTGGTTCTCAGTGAACTGTTTCCAAAGGCTTAAAGCTCTCACTCACCTCATTATAATTTCAAGCCTCTCTCTTTCTCTGAAAGACAAATGCCAGTCAGGGGAACGTGACTTCCTTACAGAGCTAACCATGAATCCATAGTCATTTACAAGACATCGAATCATTCAAATGCTTTGACACTTGACAACTTACAACTGATCTGTGTGCCCCTCTATGCAAGACTTAAACCTATAACAAGCATCACCATTCACAGAGTGTGTGGTAGAGATTATATGACCTAAGAGGCCTGACATAATTTTAAAAGCTTTTAGATCAGTAGTGAGTTTCACTTAGCTAGATGGAACAGTGGAAACACTTGGGAACAGCTGTGCAGGATCAAAGAGTGAATGAAGGAATAGCTATCAATTGTTGGATATCATAAAATGATAGATTTTTACATTTGGGGTAAAGGAAGGAAAAGTCAGGAATGAAGAATTTCCTTTTAAATTATATGAGGAAATTTGCCTTGGTTGCCATTTTTCTCTCATGCTAGAATGATGCTTTATGAATACTATTCCCTTGGGTTTTCTACAGAAGCAGAGTGTGTCTCTTATAAGATTATTCCCTGGAGTCTTATTCAGAATAAACACCTCACTGCTTACAGAGATTTCACAAAGCATCTTTTTCAATGGATATAAAACTTAAAAAATTTGTACTGCATAGAAACTATGCGAATGTTGACCCCCCAAGCCATGGGATTTCCACCTTGTTCCCTTTGAAAAGTGAGTCCAAAGGCTCCCTTCCTCCCACTTTTGAAAAGGAACATACTTAACTGTGCACACACACTGCCTCTCAAATGCAAACGATTGTGGGATTGTGAGTCTATAGCATTTTATAGTCTCTTCTCCAAAGTGCATACATAATAAAGCCACAAAATACTTAAAYCACACCCCAAAGCTCAGTGAACCATAGGCAAGTCCTTGTAATGTGTAATGTCAGACTTTTTCAGTGTTGTTAAAAAAATTGTCAATGCATAGCTTCGCCAAATTTGCCATATAAATTCATTGTTCAAATCCTTTACATTGAAGACATCATCTTAAAATGAAGTGGATTCCTCTGTGGATGCATTATGAAATGACTGGGGAAAAAATCAAGAAGCACAGACACCTAATACTCTTTCTTCTAAGAGGTAGATCAAGTGTGTTTAAGTGTTTTACTCCCCTCTCAAATGTTTTGTTAAGGCCAACTGAAGACAATTAGTAATCTCAGAATTCCAGTAAACAAATACTATAACCACTTTTTCAAGTACTCAGTGATTAAAAAGATATAGGATCTATTTTCATCAAAGAAAAGGAATACATATACTCCTTAATTTGTGATCTTTAATCCTGTAATATTGTGACTTTATGAGGATGCAAAAGAAATATATGTTAAGTAGCCACTCTACTTTGAATTTATATTTTCCCTGAGCTACTGATAGAAAATATGGTGTTCCATTCTGGTGCTAAACAGCACCGTGAGACCCACTTCTTAGTCAGCCTGAACTTGCATGCATGAGTATCTCATAATCTACAGTTCACCATGTTGCTAACTTATGACTTGCATTATTTGAGGTGTATTAAATACCTTTGAAACTTATGACATATTCAACACATAATAGGTGATCCATCTTAAGTCAAGGAGTAAATGCAATTAAGTGTGGGCCTACCAACAATGCTGATTTAAATAATTCATGTTTTTAAAAAATAAATTCTGCCTAAGTATTGGGGTTTAGAGTAAAAGAGATGGCTCAGTAGTTAGGAGTATATACTGCTCTTGTATAGGTCACAGATTGATTCCCAGCGCCAGAATTTGGGCAGCTCACAACTTCCTGTGACTTTAGCTCCATGATATCAGACACTCTCATCTGGGTTATATGGTATCTATATCTAAAAGCGTCGACTCATACATGTATATGTATGTATACATACATGCATATATATACATTCATATATAAATAGATATATGTATGTATACTTACATACATGAATAACTCTAAAATAGAAAAAATAATTACTTTAAAACAATTAAGTTATATAATTACTAGGGCTAGTCTCCTAGCTCAACAGTTAAGAACACTTTCTGCTCTTGAAGTAGACCAGTTAAACATGGTAGCTCACAACCATAATAACTTCAGTTCCAGGAAAACTGACCCTCTTTCCAGGCCTCTTTGGTCATCAAGCATGCATGTGGTATACATACATAGACTGAGGCAAAACATTTAAAATAAAAATATGTAAGTATTTTAAAAAGAAACCAAATGCTGTCTGCTCACTTTGTTAAAGAGATTAGCTGAGAATTGTGTCATAGAATAGAGATGTAAATACAACAAATGGCTAAAATAAAATATCACTTAGGAATTTACTCCAGAAATCGAAAGTCTCTTCAGTTGCGCTCAAATTCATTGGAGGAAACATGTTCAGGCAAGACTTATAGCAACAATGTAAGTTCTCTTTTGCTCCATGATATTCTGGGTAATATGCAAAAGTCTGACAGAGTGTACTTGAGCTATGATGATTACTAAATTACATTATGAAAATGCAGGAACACACACACACACACACACACACCATTGTATGAGGAAACATGATTCAGTAGCAGTACTGTATGTTAGAAGTTGGACACACATAGCCTCTCTCTTAGGCATCCATCACTCCATGCCTACACCTTTCCTCAGAGAATGTTCATAGTCCTGGAATCTCTACCATACTAAAGTCTACCTTGTTTAACTTTCACAGCTTTATTAAATGGCTCATCAGGCTACTGACAGGAACTTTTCAGATTTTAAGCCTTTGTTGTCAGCAGGATTGGGACTATCATTTCCTTATAATGTAGAGTTTTAAGTTGAGTAGAAAAGCAGTAGTGACTTCTCTTGCTACTCTTGAAACCTGCTTCCCTGGCATAACTGTGGCCATTTTGCCTCATGCTTGCAAGCCACTTCATAATTATTACTGGTACTTGATATAGCTTGGTTGCTGACACAGAAAAATAACTAGGCTCAGAACAGGTTCAAGCAAACCACATATCCTGTTCAGTTTTGAGGTTTGTTTTTGGAAATTCACCCAACTATAGCCTTCACTTAGGACCGATCAAATTAAACTTCAGTCTGAACTGTGATTTCTAAAAATTCTAAAACAGCGTGAGAAAGGGCGAGCCATCCTGCAACACTCCCTGCATCTGAAAATGAGCTCATTGTGGTTTTTCCCTATATAAACTGGCCATGGGAAATGTTTGAGGGTGCAGACTCAGCTCTCTAGTCTAGACTGCATTCCTGATAGATCAGTCTTGGAGTGTACATTCAATAAAACATCTTTTTTTAAATTGAGACCAAAGTCTGTGTGGTTTGTGGGTGATTCCTAGATCCCAACATGTGGGGGCTCATCCAGGATCATAATCTACCCTCTATCACCCCTCAGTTATTGATGGGTGGACACAACTAAGCCAACTGCTCCCTTTGTGAGGAGGTAACCTTCTTTTTCTTGATTTGTCTTGGTTTGACCTTGTTTCTGGTATGGTCTAGATCTCTGGTGACTCAAGAAAAGGGAAGTTAGACACATCATTGCTCTTCAAGTCTGGAGAAAGGGTTGGATTATAACCTACCCCTTCAGACTTGGGCAGGACTTATTGGAGAGGCCCAACATACAGTGCTGTGTCTGTCTTTGAAATTTGGTTTTGTATTTGTCTTCCACTTAAGTGTTTTTTCTAATCTTTTCCCATGGGACAATCCTCTTCTACCCTAGACAAATCTCTTGAGATCATTCAAGAAACTATAAGGATTTTTAGAAGTCTACCACCATTTTGGTTGACCAAATCATTCCAGGGCAACTTCACATCCTCTGTTAATTTGAGTGGCCTTCTTTGGCATTRTCTGTCTGTCTGTCTGAGGTTCCCTTGACTCATCGATTCTTTTCCTCATACAGGCAACAGCTCTCAGGCATCCAGGACCTGACCAGGTTCCCTGTGTCATGGCATGCTCTATTCTCATACCAGATAAGCGACACAGAACTTTTACATTTATAATAAGCTTTAATTAGTATAAGAGTTGGACAGATATCCACCATCTATACCATTAGAATATATTTCCCTATCCATAATCCCACATTATAGTTTTCCATGTTCTGTCTGGGCTACTCTAAACTTCGATTGGACAGCCCTCATGGCCATGCTTTTGTGACTCACCTAATCCAGGGTATTTTCCTTCTTTCTTTCTCTCACTCTCTCCTTCATTGTTCTTCTTAGACCTCAAGCTTGGGAACTTTAAACGCCGCCTATCTCAACTCTGCTCAGGTATAGGCTGTAGGCATCTTTAGTCATCAGTCAGGAATAACTTGGGGGGCAAGGTAATATGGTGTTACCTGGGTCTACCTGAAGATGCTCTTATTAACCAGGACTTGGAAGACAATATTTAGCGTTTCAATACATAGAAAAAGACCAAACCTCAGCAATTCCCTTTTTTTAGTCTAATAAAGGGTTCTTTATCCCCTCAGATATAAATTGAATACAATTATAACAATTTTTAAAAATGATAAGGTATGTTATACATTTATAATGTTCAACCCATTTATATTGGCAACTTAAATAACATATTTTATCATTTATCCTATCTTGGTTAGTATAGAGTTTCATACCTAAATCACTTTCTGTCTTAATCTGTATTAAACTAAGAACATCTTCTCAGGTTTAGAACATCTTTCTTAAATCCCAAACAATTTAAGCTCATAGTAAAACTATGACTATCTATTCTTCAATCCCATAGGAGACCTAAAAAGGAATAAATATTACTTGAGTATGAAGGAAAAGCAGGAACACATCTTCCAAAATTACTGCCTGTACAGACCCCAATTTTCTTTAAAACATTGAAGTATCTATCTTTAGCCTTCTGGTCCAGGGTATCTGACAGACCTTAAGTGAAGCAGGAATTATGAAAGACTAACTTACCATGTCTTGGTGGAGCTTAAGAGATTAGTTTTTTCCTTTTGGTTTCATCTGGAAACTGAAGCTCCAGTCTTGTGCTAGACTTAACCCAATATTTTAAAACCTCAACCTGAGTCATAACTCTAGAACTTTGCAGGGAGGTCCAAGTTTTCYACGAGAAGCCATTTTGCAGWTTAACARCTAACGCTTCTCAATCAAAGCTATTTCATAGGCCATTAAGAATTTTAAAAGACTCGATAGTATTGGGAAAACTTACATATTCAAATGTGAAAATGTAGGAACTGGAATAGCTTTAGCCTCAGAGAAAAAAATGCTCACTGTCAAGATGCTTTGTCTTATCATTTTCTCAGTTACAGTGGCTATGCTGCATCACTTCAGTCAGGCCAGTGCAGAGAGCCTACAGCCTTTAACACTCTGTTTTGTTTTGTTTCTTCTCTCTAGCATTTAGTGCTAACTAGTATAACTGCTCCTATAGCTCTAACAATTTGCCAAATTACTCACACAAGTCTTTAGTGGGCAAAAAATAATAGTAATAATAAAAAAAGTAAAAAATAAAAAAAGTGTTTTTTCAAATATCATCCATCGCTCCTAACACATTCGGCCCCAGACTAATCACTTCATCCTGCAACATCCTGATTATCTTATTTTCAAAAGAGCAAAGTAGAAAATTCTACTTATCAGAATGCACAAATATGTGCCAAGGGACAAGTATTCTTATTTTACCAGCTTGAGATATGTAAATTGCAACAGACAGCAAGGTGGAACATTTATCCTGTGTGTGTCTATGCCTGAGGAATTTTCTTTTCTCTCATGGACATCAAGCAGAATCATTTACTCTCTAAACTACACTTGCCTTCTGACAGAAGTCACTTCAATTCAGCCTTTAAATCATGTTGTGTTCTGTTTGCATAAGCCTTCTCTCCACATCAAGACTTCTGAAGGGCAGCTGAATCCTCTAATGCATCATCCTGTGTACCTGAGATAATTAGTTTATTATGAGGCTCATAGCAGAAAGTCACCAGGTATTTGCTTAGTTAGGTAACATCACCAGTAGACAATGGAGAACACACCAGGCTTCCTCTTGCTAATTCTCTGGCTTCTTCCTCAGCAGTACCCTCCCTGCCTGCAGCCTTTCCTGGCTTGAGTCTAAACATTACTCAGATGGTGGCTGTTGTCAGCAGGATCATAATCACAGCCCTCTGAGCCAAACACCAGGAGGTTAATAAAAGCTGCTGTTGGTGAGAAAACATCATGTGTTCTTTGTCTACCAAATTTTCTAGCAGACATTTGGAGCTCTCACTAGATGAAGACTATAAAGAAGATTTCTATTCACAAAGCAATTGTCTCATAACTAGATTTTCTGTTAGTCCTGTGGTCTGAGGAATAGACTGATCAGAACTTTTCTCTAGATGCCTTTACTGGATTTTCTGTTTTGAACACACAGTGACGCTCTTTGTACCAGGAAAAACCCAGTCTCGATTCTTCTGCCTGTTACCTTTTCCAGCTTATTGCAACTGTCAAACTTAAGATAATGAACATTTTCTAAGTGAGAGGAGCAGAAAAATCCCTACAGCAGTGGATGCTGCATGTACAATTCAGTGCAATATCTTCTCCATTAAAACAATACTCCCAACTTTGTTGATCATTCTTTATTGATTGATTCTCTTTGTCACACAGAACAAACTCATATAGCTTCACCAGGCGAACACTAGATTCTTCTGAGATTGGCACAATTTAACTTTGATAGAGAGGCACAATGATAGAATTTAGATTGGTTAGTGTCTCTGATGACAGAAGGTAAAGGGTAAAGACATTGAGAAGGAGCAGAGAAGTCTTGAGAGAGAGAGAGAGAGAGAGAGAGAGAGAGAGAGAGAGAGAGAGAGAG
>BDUI01000652.1:105661-117751 GCA_002335545.1 Apodemus speciosus | reverse complement strand
GCTAGTGACATGCAAACCTTACCTGACCGCAAATACTCCTGTTACACAAAAACTCACTTGCCTACAGGGTTCTTACCTGACATTTGGTTTTAGAAATGTAACTCAGACCCACAAGAAGAAAATATTTATCAGGCAAGAAAGACAGTTCCACACCTTCAGTCATTTATTGATAATCCTAAGGATCTCTCTTCCTTTAAAACTCAGGTTTAATCTATGAGAAAATTTAGTAGGTGTCTTTCTCAACCTGTGGCTGCATTACGGACAATTCTCACTGCTTACACTTAGTCATGCTGTTCACAGGATCTTCACAATTTAATTAATCTTGTTTGCTGTGATGACCTGGCAGTTTTGCTTGGTGACTTTTTTTTTTTTAGATATTTTCCTTATTTGCATTTCAAATTGTATCCCCTTTCTGATTTTCCCTCCAAAAATACCCTATCCCATCCTTTCCCCTACCCCCTACTCACCAACCCACCCACTCCTGCTTCCCCATCCTGGCATTCCCCTATACTGAGGCATCCAGCCTTCTCGGGGCTAAGGGTCTCTTCTTTTGATGCCCAACAAGGTCATCCTCTGCTGCCTGTGCATCTGGAGCCATGGGACCCTCCATGTGTACTCTTTGGTTGGTGGTTTAGTTCCTGGGAGCTCTGGGGCTACTGATTGGTTCATAATGTTCCTGCTATGGGGCTAATGGCTCCTTCCAATCCTTGGGTCTTTTCTCTAGTTCCTCCGTTGGGACCTTGTGGTCAGTCCAATAGTGAATTGATAGATTAGACTTAAAAAATATACATTTACATATGTATAGCTTATGAGATGAAAACTATGTGTCACTAGGCTCTAGTAATTATGAACTAAAGTATTTTGCTTTTAGGCTCTAGTTTCTAAGAGACTCTTCTCTTGCTTTATTTAAATTAAAAAATATAGATGTTTTACAATTCTGTTGCTCATTTTTTTTATTCATTTACTATGTCATTCACTGGTAACTGAATATTAATTATATACAAGACTTTGGTAAAGGGAAGATGAAGAAGAACAAGAAGAGAAAGAGAAGACTGGAAAAACGCAGAGGAACAGGTAGAGGGATCAAAAAACAGATGATCACTCCTCAGCCTCAGAAATTTAGAAGCAGTCTTGTAGAATTACTCTTTTAATTATCTATTGTTTATCTATCTTCTTGTCCATCATTCAATGTACCTATCTACGTATGTATGTATGTATGTATGTATGTATGTATGTATGTATGTATGTATGTGTCTGTCTGTCTGTCTGTCTATCTATCTGGTTTTTCTCTCTTCTTTCTATCCATCCTCTCTTTCTTATTTACAATCTTCTTTTCTATGCAAACCATTCCTATAGCTATCTCTCAGGCAGAAAATTTCTGAGATATTTCTCAATAGTTTCCAAAACTCAGACCACTTCCTTTGAATTATGCTTTATATTTTAAAATTATTATTTTAAAGTTTAGCCCAAGAGAGTATCTCTTAGTTTCTTCTCATTCTGTCTATGTGAATTGTCCCACTAATATGATTGATTATTCCCTCAATAACTTAAAAGATTAGCAAAGATTTATCAATCAGTTCTCACTTACACATTACTCAATCAGTAGTGGTTACTTGTCATGTTGCTGTGACAAAAGCTACATGAGGAAGGGAGTGCTTATTTTGGTTTGTAGTTCATGGCTACAATTCACTATGGTGGGGACTCGGGGAAGAAGCTTTGAGTGAATTGTGAAGCAGAGACCGATGAACGCTTGTGCTCTGCTCACGTTTGTTCTTTCTTTTTGAAATAACATTTATTTTATATCCTGACCATAGTTTACCCTCCCTTCTCTTGTCACAGTCCCTCTCCTACGACCTCCCCTCTCCCGACCCCGTGGACTCCTCCTCATCTTCTCTTCAGATATCAACCAACCAGGACATATCAAGTCATAGTCATCCTAGGCACCTCCTCTCCTCCTAAGGATAGATAAGGTAACCCTATAGGGAGAAAGAGTTCCAAAGGTAGGCAAAAGAGTCAGAAACAGTCACTGTAATCACTGGAGTTCCACAAGCAGACTATGTTCTGCAACTGTAACGTATGTGTAGAGATGCTAGAACAGTCCTGTGCAGGCTCCCTGCTTATAAGCTCAGTCTTTGTGAGCTCCTATGAGCCCAGGTTAGTTGATTCTGCATGTGGGTTTTCTTTGGGCGTCCTTAACCCATCCATCTCCTACAATTCAACCTCTCTCTCTTCTGTTGTACTCCCAAAGGTTTGCCTAATGTTGAACTATGAGTCTTTACATCTACTTCCTTCAGTTTCTGGGTGAAGCCTCTCTGATGAAAATAGGGCTAGACACTAATCTGTTTATGAGCATTGCGAAATAGTATTAGAGTCATTTTGTTGACTTTCTTTGCCCTTTGCGTTTGCTTCTATCCTAGGTCTCTGGGCTGCCCAACCTCTGGGTCCTGAACCTCCGGGCAGTGGAAGAAGCGGGCTACCTATCATGTCATGGATCACAAGCTGGACAAGTCATTGCTTGGCCACTCCCACAACTTCTTTGCCATATTTACCCCAGAACATTTTGCAGGCAGAAAATATGGTAGACCAAACAATTTGTGGCTGGGTTGGTGTCACAGTCCCTCCACTGGAAGGTCTTGCCTGGTTACAAGAGAAGGACAGCTCAGGCTCCTATCCCCCATTATTAGAAGTCTTATTTAGAGTCATCCTGGTAGATTCCTGGGAGCTTCAGTTTTGCTAGGTTTCTAGCTCATCCTAGAGATGCTACCCAGTTCCACTTGTCTTTCCCAGTACTCTCTCCCCATGTCCGCTCTTTACCTGACTCCTCTTGTTCCCATCTCCTCCCTTATTCAGACTCCTTCTCATGTCCACCTGAGATGTCTATTCTATATCTCCTTCTCAGTGAGATTCACAGTTTCCCCCTTGAGCTTTCCTTTTAACTTAGCTTCCCTGGGACTTTGGACTATAGCATGATTATCCTTTACTTTCTCATTAATATCCACTTATAAGTGAGTACATACGATGTGTGTCTTTCTAGGTCTGAGTTACCTCATTTAGATTGGTCTTTTCTATTTTCATCTATTTCCTGAAATTTTCATGATATCCTTGTTTTTATTGTATCACTGAGTAATACTCTATTGTGTAAATATAACACATTTTTTTTACTCATTCTTAAATCGAGAGACATCTAGGTTGTTTCCATTTCCTGGCTAATATGAAAAAAGCTTCTATGAGTGTAGTTGAACAAGTGTCATGTGGTAGTGTGCTGCATCCTTTGGAGTGGTATAACTGGCTCTAGAGGGAGGTAGATTTTCAATTTCCTGAGAAATTGCCCTATTGATTTCCAAAGTGATTGTACTGGTTTGCCTTTCCACAGGCTGTGGAGGAGCGTTTCCCTTGCTGCACACCTTTGCCAGAATTAGCTGTCACTGTGTTTTATATTAGCCATTTTGACAAGTGTAAGATGGAATATAAAAGTCATTTAGGGAGAAAAAACGGAATAGCTAAAACAATCCCATACAGTAAAAGATTTTCTACAAGTATCATCATCCCTGATTTCAAGATGTGACATAGAGCAATAGTAATAAAATGTCATGGTGTTGGCATAAAAACAGACAGGTTGATCAATGGAATTATACACTAGATTTTTGACAAAGGAACAAACATTATACAAAGACAAAAGAAAGCATTTTAAACAAATGGTGCTGGTCTAACTAGATGTCTGCATGTAGAAGAAAGTAAATAGATCCATATATATATCACCCTACACAAAACTCAAGTTCAAATGGGTCAAACCTCAACATAAAACCATATACATTAAACATGTTTAAAGAGAAAGTGGGGGAAAATCTTGAATGCATTAGTGCAGGAGTCAACTTCCTGAACAGAACACTAATTGTGCAGGCAATAAGATCAACAATCAGTAAATGAGACCACATGAAACTGAAAAGCTTCTGTAAGGCAAAGGGCACCACCAAGTGGACAAAACAGCAGTCTACAGAATGGAAAAAGATCTTCACTTACCCTATATCTAACAGAGGGCTGATATTCAAAATATATTTAAAGAAATAAAAAAAACCCAGAATCAACAAACCAAATAATCCAATTAAAAATGGGGTACAGATCTAAACATAGAATCCTCAACAAAGGAATCGCAAGTGGTCAATAAGCATTTAAAAAAACTGTTCCACATCCTTTGCCATCAGGGAAATACAAATCAAAATGACTTTTGACTTTTTTCTTTTTATTCAATCCAGGACCACAGCTCATATAATGCTGCAACTCATGATGTGCAAGTGTTTCTACTTAAATTAACCTAATAAAGAAAATTCCCCACTGGTATGAAAGAGGATAACTTAACCTAGACAATGTCTCACAGGAATTCTTGGAGGCTAACCTAAACTAGGTCATTCTTGGTAGGCATGCACAAGGACTTATATCTAAGATTTGGCAAGATCTTAGAGAATTGTTTGTCAATATTAACCATCACAGAATCTTGACTCATTAGTGATTTCGCATCTATTCTACTTTACATAATCCACCATTAATAGTTGCTTTTCCCCATTTTTTCATTCTTGGTTTTAGATCATAACACATGACTGTATTATTATAAACACACCTTTATAAATTATTTCCTTCTCTTAACATACTTTTCCCCCATCTATAACTTTCCAAATATTTTCCAAAATTATTGCTTCTATGTCATGTTACATTCATTATATTCATCTAAAGTCTTCAAAGAATATTTTTTTTGTGATGATCAAGTTAGATAACACATGTACTTTCCTTGGTGAGGAGCTCCTCACATAGTGAACACTATTTTAACATTATTCATTCTATTACAGTCCCACAAAATTGTTCCAATAATTAGTTTCTATGTACACATTTTTGAATATTCATATCATACATGGTTAAGAGAAAAATCATGTCACAGTACCTTGAACTAAATTTGCAGATTAATGTTGTTTCCCCTCACCAGACTGACCTCTTCTTGTTTCCCTCCATCCTTGGTACATAATTATTAAGAAGACGTTATCACCTACATCCAGTGTTACCATGACTTTCAAATAGGTGATCAGAAGTAAGTAGACACATAATGCTAAACCTTTTTATTAGTGTGGCAAATCATTAACAGTTAATCAGGTTTTTCCATAGCCCTTCTTCATCTTATCCATGGAGACTTTCTCTTATCATTAGCCTTATGCTTCATCCCACAGAATCATTATCTAACAGGGTGTTTCTCTCTGTCTGACTAGCTCTTTTCTTAAGCTTTCTTTGGTAATGTACCTTCTACAGGGAAACTCCTAGGATCACACCTTTTTCAATCTTTAAGTCTCTCAAGTTTACTCATAGGAAAAACTTAACAAGTGTTTGCATAAATRAACAATAGTTATTACTCTATTCTCATAAATTTCTCTGTCCTACTCAATATGTGGTGCTTCAAAACACTTGGCATGATTTATATGTGATAATATTCAGATCTGGAGATTACTATGTCATCTATCACTTCCCCTGCTTTGAATAATTTCTTTATAATTTGCTTATGAATAAACAATAGCATTTATCTAAAATCTGAGAAATTTAACACTTAGCTTATAAGCAAAGCTTCAGACTCGGTTAAGTTTTGTTTGAACTCTCAGAACAATTTCTGCCTGGCCAGGTGTGATGGCACAGGCCTATAATCTCATTACTCAGTAAGTTTAGAAAGGGGATCTTCAGTTTGAGTGCAATTGTGGCTAAACAGAAAGGCCCTGTACCTATAGTTCTCAACCTTCCTAATGCTGTGAACTTTTAATACAGTTTCTTATTTTGTGACCTCCCGACCATAAAATTATTTCATTATTACTCCATAGCTGAAATTTTGTTACTGTGATAAATTGTATCACAAATATTTGATATACAGTATATCTTATATGTGACCTCCAAAGGAGTCGTAACCCACAGGTTAACAGCCATTGCCCTATATCATGTCAAGCCAGAAAAATGACTTAGAAGTAAAGGTTTATGCAGAGTCAGTTTTGAGATCTTGGTTATTAGACTCCACAAAGTAAGCTTTCTTATTGTATTTATTTATGTAAAATTCTGATGAAAAGATGATTTTAAGCATTTAGATTCATTTTGCTCTTTCAGAATAATTTAAAGGTAGCTGGAATTTCAGAATAGGTCTTGAAAATAATGACTATTTATGATTTTGATACCTGGAATATGAACATAATAAGTTTGTCTGTTGGTTTTTTTACACTAACTAGTAGAGAAATTAGATGGAGAGAAGAGAGAATTTATTTATCAGAGATATTCAGATGTCACTTGCATGTAAATGTTTGTCATCGATTGCTAATAGAGGCTAATTTAACCTGAAATCTCTAATTATAACCTATTATAAGTTTTCCAAAAAACCAAAGTGGTCCAGATATATTGAACTGCAAAGATGTCCAAACCTGCATGTAAATATCACTCCATTCAACACCACCTAACCTTCAGTGTCTTCTGTGACATTGAAATTACAGACAAAAGCATGACATTGGAACTTGCATTGGTCTGGAGATATAGTTCAGTAATAGAGTACCTGACTGGCATACTCAAGGCCCAGGGCTCAATTGCTAATATTGCAACAATAAYATCAAATTTAAACAAAATAACCTTCTATGGGCAAAATATGCTGATTTATTTACCAATGGACTCTGTGCATCCTCGGAGAATTATGATCTCTTTTCCTGAGATTATCTGATACATTAAATGTGTCAGGACAGATGGAAGCATAGAGAGGACCAGTTTAGCTCTCCATTTATCTTATCATATTTTTTGCTTCAAGAAATTCATCTTGACAGTGGCTTTCCCTCCGGCAAACACTGCATAGCACCACCTAGTCAAAACATATTTGGTAAATCAATTGCTCATTCATATTTGAGGACTACATCACTGTGTACAAGCAAGCTGACTGCTGTTAGGGGCACATTGAGTTATTTCTTCTCTGATTTTGTCGGTAGTGCCAGAAAATGCATTCCTTAACCTTAAGAAGGCAATGTAGTTTCAGTGGATAGAGGTTGGTGTAATCTGGCAGAGGCAAGACTTGGCTCTGCAGTTTCATTTAGGGATGCTCAACTTGTCATGTTTCATTATTTAGAGGCAGATAATGCTACTTCCATTACTCTACTGTATACAAGTGCACAAATATTTTTCTTAGAAAGTGTTTGAAATTGCATCTTAATTAAGCTCTGCAAATGAAAATTCCAGACTAGAAATAAGTAGATTAATTTCATTTGGAGACAAGGGGGAATGATACAGCTTCAGAGGAGAAAGCCCTCATATTTATTGAATAAATTACATATTTTTGTGCTAGCTTAATATCATACATTGTTTTTAATAGACAGAATCACATGTATAATGACAATAGTTTTTATTATAGATTTTAGAGTTAAAGAGATGGAGCACCATAGGCATAGAAATATTCATTATTCCTCAACAATATATATATGTAGGACATAGGAAAATTAGTTTCAGCACAGGTATATTTGATTTAAAAACAAACTTGATTATCCTATAAAATACTGACTCACAAAAGCACTGTGAAATAAAAATGAAAACAAACAAAAACCCCATAAGATTTCCAGGACTGACTCATATCCAATATCCACTGGATAAACAGGCCTTTTCATGGGGCTTGGAATTCTTCTTGCAGGAGAACAAAAATCTAGTTGGTTTTACAGCTGACCATTTTAATGGTGTAAAAAGACAGTATGTTGATCTATAACAATATGACTTAAATTTAAAATCATCCTAAGTACTAGTTGATTCTCTTAGCTCAGTGCCTTGTCCATTCGTTATCTGAGAGGCCTCCTCTAACAGTAGATGGGAGTGGATACAGAGACCCACAGCCAGACGCTATGCAGAAAGCATCTAATTGGAGGTTTCTATTTGGTTCTTCCTCTTTCTCAGATGTGATGGCAGAAAGATGGTAGAAGTCAGAGGGGATGGAGGACACCATGAGAATATGGCTGCCTGAATCAACTAAGCAGGGCTCACTCATATGGGCTAAAAGAGACTGAAGAGGCAAACATCTGGCCTGATGGGTATTTTGGTGAGACCCCCTAACTGTGGGGGTGTGTCTCGATTCTTTTCCTTACCCTTGGGATACTTTACTTCCTGTTTGGTTGCCTTGTCCAGCCCAGTGCAAGGACTTTTCTATTGTCTTACTGTATTCTGTTTTGTTGTGTTTGGTTGTGTCTTTTGGAAACCTGCTCTTCTTCTGAAGGGAAACAGAGAGAGTGTAGATCTGGGGGAAGTAAAGCAGGGGAGAGGATGGGAAGATTGGAAAGTGGGGAAACTGTGGCCATGATGAGAGAAGAATCTATTTTTAATTTTAAAAATAATTTTTTACGGAAATTTAATGACAAGACTGCAATGGGGAAGGCAGGTACTAGCTGAGTTCTGAAAGAGTTGTGTCATATGGATACTTGATTTCTATCATAAAGAATTAATTTATGTGAAGACAAAAGAGAAAATCTGATTTGTGATGGTTATATGAGTTTATTCTACATGTATTATAAAAAAAATACCAGCCATGTTTTGATTATCTGATTGAGAAGGAAGGCTATTTTAAATATCATAAAGAAATAAGCAAGTACTTTTAAATAGTGTGAGTTATTGACCTAATAAATAATATATGATCGATAAATTGATCAGACTATGTACTTAACAATACTTGTAAAAGCTCTTTCTACCACATATTTTTCAATATAATTCATGCCAAAGCTAAAATGCTTAACTATTTCTGTATGTAGCTTAGCAAAGGTGTCTCTTGAACCTGTGAAGAATCTATGGAAACCACAAAGAACAGTGACTATTTAACAAGAGCTGTCACATAGAACCCAGTCTCCTCCAGGTGTTAGCAGAATTTCTAGAGTACAAAATGATTTGTCTTCCTTTAAGCTGTGCCAGGGCAAGAGAAATTCCATCCTGATCTTTTGTGCGCTTTAAAATTCAATGGAGACAAATTCTGAATCAAATATAAAACAACTTCCAGCTCTGAAGAGTAATTAATTACTTATGGAGTTTTAAGTTTTAGTGTTTGGACACCAACTTTTATCTTTGAAAATAAACTGATTCTTTGTTATTATTAAATAAAATGTTCTATTAATATGCTGAGGGAACAAAAATGTTTATTAAAATTAATAATATCTTCATGTCATTTCAGTTGTATCTCAATACCAACTGGTAGAACCAAAAATCTATACAAATACATATATGCATTTGTGGCAATACTCTTTCCTGTACAATGTACAATGTACAAATATTATAAGGGTGTCATCTTCATTATGTATTTTTAAACTTCATTTGTCACTATGGCAATATAGAATGGGGTCCCTGATACAGCCTTTTAAATCAAGAATCAAACTCCACTTCTACTACTGACAAATATTTAGACAGCACATTGCCTGAATGATAAGCAAAATGGAAATATACAAAATGTTAATGGCTGATTAAATTAAATTAATAAGATGAAGCATTTAGAACATGGACAGACACATGGATAATCAGTTGATTATTATTCCATAGAGTAGTGTATGAAACTTTAGTGTATAAGTACTGTACTAAACTTTGGAGTCTACAGTAAAATGTATTTGAGTGTGCATAAATAAATTTTCATTGATTGATCTAACCATTAAAGAAATTTGACTTGTCCAGAATCCAGATTGTATATACTTTTGGTCTAAAATAAAAAAAAATACTTTAGACACCAGAGAAGGACATATATTTTGTGTTCTTATTATTCCTTCCTGTATTTCACTTAGCCCTCCTTACAGAATGAATATTAAAAAAACTATACTCTGAAATCTCATGACAATAATTATAACAGTTGATATTCACGAATGAAAAATCTAAGCATTTCCCCATGAATATTCTTTCTTTTGATTCTGAAATATTACTTTTTAGTTTTTATTAGTTCTTTGAAACTAATGAGCACAATGGGTTGATGAATCTAATCCCCTCCCACAACTCTTCCTAGATCCCCCTTCAGTTTATTACCCAGGCAACTTTATGTCCCTTTTGTAAATTTTTGTTTTTCCCCATCAATTATAATATATGCCTTCATATATTTTTAAATGTGGATGTTTTCACTAAGGTGTAACTTACCAGGTACAAAACTCTTAAAGAAAACTGATTCTCCATTTCACAGAAGCTATAGATTAATAATAAATACGCAGCAAGAGAGAGGATTTCATGTCCACCTTCACTTTCTGTGTCAGGACTCAGCCTTGCTTGAACTTGTACATGTGCTTACTCATGCTTTCATTGTGGGTTAGTGTGTACAGATGTCCTGTTGGGTGTGGAGTCCACTGCATATGTGGACTGTCTCTAAAAGTGCTTGCACCAACACTTCTGCAATGATCCCCAAGCTTTGAGAGGAGAAATGTGATATTTATGCCCTATTTAATGTGGAGCATCCCACAGTTTTGTACAATTGTAGGGTATAGAGTTCTTTGGAAATATGCCAGGTAGGACTGTATTTAGATCAAGGGGTAGATCTATCTTTAGGTTTCGTGACATCTCCACGTTGATTTACAAAATGGCTGCAAGCATGGGGCCTGGAGCTTGATTACCTATCCAAATGTAATGAAGGCTGCTATTTATCAAATCAAACATGTTCAAGTCTCTTGACCTCTGTATTCTTTGGTTTGCCTTGTGAAAAATGGAAATAATGAAGTATTGTGATAGCAAATTAAAATATTCATGTCCACAGTTACTAGATTGCCTGATATAGAAGAACCAAACAAAGTAACTCTTGTGGTATCACTACCAGACAACAAATAGAGTAAAAGGGCCCATAAATCCAATTGAATTCTGTTAAAACATTTTAAAAGATTTGGAACTAAAATGTGTGTGTGGGGCTGATAGAAAGATTAGTAGTCTGTATCAACCCAGAAATAATTCCATGACTTGTAGTAGTATTTACAAAAACGAATCAAACCCGAGTAGACCAGCTGTAGTAGCAAATCCATGAAATCACATCACTTAGGAGGTAGAGATAGGAGGATTGCATGTTCAAGGTCTACATGGTTTGTATAGCTCAAATGCCAACCTGTGCTCCAAGTAAAGAACCTGTAAAATAAACAAAACTGGGCCATGTAGTAACTGTCTATTAATCTAGCTACTGGAGAGGCTAAAGCAGAAAACCACTGAAGGTTATAAGCTGAAGACTAACCACACAGTGAGCCTCACTTGATGAAAAATAACAAAACAGTGGGCAAGAGAAGCAACCTCATAGAATACCATCTACAATTTTACATACCTTATGTGAAATATGGGTACTTTATGCCCATACATGAGCATATGCATGATAAAGGCATATGTGATATATGCACATGACAAACAATGAGAAGATAGATATATAACACAGAGAAGCTAAGAAACAAAGACACAGAAAACAGGAGAAAGATATCTAAAGAAATATTTAAAAAGGAATTATAATCCTATGATAAGGGAAAATTTTTAGTATCTAATTTCTGTGGGTTGGAACTTTTAAAAAATAAATTTACATAATATTTACATATTTTTAAAGAAGTAATAATTCATTATAAACAAAACAAAATAACTCCAATAATTTGTGCAAAGTACAAATAACTACACAAACACACACGTCTGTATACCCATATGAAACTGATATTTTATTTTATTTTTTATTTTCTATATTTTTTTGTTTACATTCCAAATGCTTTCCYCTTTCCCAGTCCCCACCTCAAAATATGTCCCATAAGTCCTCTTCCCTCCATCCAATCCCCAATCACCCACTCCCTCATTTCATTTTTCTAGTACTTCCCTACCATACTGGATTAAGTCTTTTCAGGACCAGGGCTCTCTCCTTCATTCTTCTTGGGAATCATATGATTTGTTAATTGTGACTTGAGTATTCAGAGCTTCTGAGCTAATTAATATCCACCGATCAGTGATTGCATTTCATGTGTATTCTTTTGTGATTGGGTTAACTCACTTAGAATGATATTTTCCAGATCCAACCATTTGCCTACAAATTTCATGAATTCATTGTTTTTAATTGCTGAGTAGTATTCCATTGTATAAATATACCACATTTTC
>BDUI01000652.1:91292-102891 GCA_002335545.1 Apodemus speciosus | reverse complement strand
CCCATTTTCTTGTAAAATTGTCTTCCAGCCTTTTACTCTAAGGTAGTGTTTGTCTTTGACCCTGAGGTGTGTTTCCTGTATGCAGCAAAATGTAGGGTTCTGCTTACATATCCAGTCTGTTAGTCTGTGTCTTTTTATTGGGGAATTGAGTCCATTGATCTTAAGAGATATTAAGGAATAGTGATTATTGCTTCCTGTCATTTTTATGTTATTTTTTTATATTTGATAGGTTTTCTCCTTTTGGGTTTGATGAAAAAAGGTAGCTATCTTGCTTTTTCCAAGGTGTAGTTTCCCTCCTTGTGTTGGTGTTTATCCCCTTTTATCCTTTGTAGGGCTAGGTTTGTGGAAAAATATTGTGTAAATTTGGTTTTGTCTTGGAATATCTTGGTTTCTCCCTCTATGGTGATTGAGAGTTTAGGAGGGTATAGTAGTTTTAGCTCACATTTGTGTTTTCTTAAAATCTGCATGAGGTCTGCCTAGAATCTTTTAGCTTTCATGGTCTCAGGTGAGAAGTCTGGGATAATTCCTATAGACCTTCCTGTATATGCTACTTATTCTTTTTCTCTTCCTGCCTTTAATATTCTTTCTTTGTTTAGTACATTTTTGGTTTTGATTATTATGTGACAGGGGGTGTTTCTGTTCTGGTCCAGTCTGTTTGGAGTTCTGTAGGCTTCTTGTATATTCATGAGCAACTCTCTCTTTATGTTAGGGAAGTTTTCTTCTATAATTTTGTTGAAGATATTTGCTGGCCCTTTAAGTTGTAAATCTTTACTCTCTTCTATACCTATAATCCTTAGGTTTCGTCTTCTCATTGTGTCCTGGATTTCTTGGATGTTTTGGGTTACAAGCTTTTTGCATTTTGCATTTTCTTTGACTGTTGAGTCCATGGTTCCTATGGTATCTTCTGCATCTGAGATTCTTTCTTCTATCTTTTGTATTTTGCTGTTGATATTTGCAACTATGGCCCTTGATTTCTTCCCAAGGTTTTCTATCTCCATAGTTCTTTCCCTTTGTGATTTCTTAGTTGTTTCTACCTCTGTTTTTAGATCCTGGATGGTTTTGCTCAGATCATTCACTTGCTTGTTTGTGTTTTCATGTAACTCTTTGAGAGATTTTTGTGTTTCCTCTTTCATGACTTCTGCCTGATGACCCAAGTTCTCCTGTATTTTTTAAGTGATTTTTGCATTTGCTCCCTATTGACTTCTATCTTTTGACCGATATTCTCCTGAATTTCTGTAAATGATTTTTGTGTTTCCCTTGTAAGGACTTCTACCTTTTGATCTATTTTCTCCTGTATTTCTTAAGAGATTTATTTATGTCCTTCTTGTGTTCCTCTAACAGCATCATGACCAGTGATTTTAAATTCAAGTATTGGTTTTCTGGTGTGTTGGGGTATCCAGGACTTCTGGTGTCAGAGAATTGGGTTCGGATGCTGCCATGTTTCCTTGATTTCTGTTAGTAATATTCCTATATTTGCCTTTTGCCATCTGGCTATCTCGTGTTAGTTGGCCTTGTTGTCACTGGCTGGTGTTTGAACTTTCCATGAGCCTGTAAGGTTAACTCTGCACCTCTGGATGTCTGGGTTCCCCCTGGCTCAGGTTGCTGATGTGCTACCCTCCTCTTGGGTGCCCTTGGAGCCCTAATATATCCTGCCCCAAGGAATGTTGTACTCGGGTTGTCTCTGTGAGCCTGGTGCTGCCTATCTGCTCCTTCAGGGAGCGCCAATGGTGGATGCTGCAGGGACCTTATCCAACTGTTGATCACTCTGTAGGGCAGATAACCCCCCCCCCACTGGGTTAGTGCACGACCAAGTTGGCATACAGATGGCCCGCTGAGCTGCTCAGGCTCTGGTGCAGGCAAAAGCCTGACGGGTTAGGACTTGCGCAATGTTAGCCTTGGACTATGTCAGTGTACCTGGAGTTAGCTGTTAGCTGTCTATGGTGCCCTGAGGCAAGATTGCTGCAAGCCATAAGACCCTCAGCAAGGCTTCGGTTGCAGGGGAAACCACAGAGTTCTCTTCCGGGGACCAAGAGGATACAGGTCGGCGAAAAATGAAGACACACACGCAGGATTCTTTTACATTGTGAGGAAAGCGTATATTTTCTCTAGTAAGGAGCCCATTTTAGAGCTCTCTACTAGAGCGTCTGGCCCTGATGGTTACATACTTAAAAGGTGTCTCTAACTGAGCAAACTTGCTAGCATCCTTAGGCCATGAGTTGAAATCTGCAATGTGCTCTCTCTCTGGATTCTGCCCCAGTTGTTATTCTGACTCTACATAATAAAAGATGTAGCTGGCCAAGCAAGGGGAATTTACATAACTATACAGCACAAAGGAGCTGTATAGTATACAGCTAAGGAGTATCTTGTGAAACAAACCTGGAGACTAAAACATGGGCAAAGACATCTTTAGATTAAATGAGCTTTTATGAGTAAGTTCTATCTAATGTCTAGCTTTTGTCTGTAAAACTTAAAAATCTCCTATAGCTTGAAATGTTAGACAAAACTAAATGTTGTGAGCTTTTCCTTAGGTATACCTAGCCTCATTAATATTTCATGAGCTGAAGTCTGAGCTCTGTACCTGATCCTTTGGCACCAGCAAGACAAAGACAATGGTCCTGTAAATCTCTATGGAAAGAGCTCTGGGCTAGCACTAATTCATATGTAGATATTTTAGCTTGAGTCTTTAATCTAGGCCAGACATAACTTGAGTATTTGGGAAGGACTCATTAGATCATTAGAGGCACGACATTGTGGTCCTTAAGGTGGTCCAGCATTAAGACTTAAAGAAAATTACTTTATAGGGTCTTGGCTACCAGGAATAAAGGGGAGACAAAAGGATGTCGACTGAGAGAATATGGCTTCCAAATACTCGGGTCTTTGCTTAGGCCCTAAGAGGCACCTTTTTCTGCCTCCATTCTGCAGAATTTCTTACAGAATCGAATTAGGACCACTGCACAAGATGGTGGCCTCTGCTGTGAAACTGATATTTTAAAATGTAAGACAAACTATTTAACTATGAATATTGCTTTTTAAAATTGGACTTTGGTTCTATGTTGCTACATGCCAAAAGATAATAAAACTTTGAGTGTAATTTTATCTGATTGATAATTTAAAACATGGGTAGATTTAAAAATAATKTATAATATATTAAATACAGTAATAGGAGGCAAAATGGCAAAGTTTGTATAAAACAGACCTATATCCAAATCCTGTATTGGTTGTAAAACAAAATAATCTATTATAAAGTAAATGCAGTGGTGATATGTATCTTGAAAGACCATTATATAGGAAAAGATAAATGGATTTCAATGCTTCGGAGACAAGGCAAAGCTGTGAGGCACTGCGATGTTTTTATTATCTTACACACAAGAGCTCACAGGGGATATGTTTCTTCTTGACACTGATGCTCAAGTATCTTCTTACAAAAGTAAGTGAAACATAAACCTAATTAAATGTCAATTATACATCTTTAAATTTCCAAGAGAGAAAACACAGTTCTCTGTCTTTAATACCTCTAGAGCTTATCTGCTGATCTTACTAAAGTGCAAACTGATTGGATAAGCTGTGAAAGAGACTTTTATTGCTTCTACCAAGCTCCCTGATCATGAAGTCATTTTTACCCCTTAGGTATAGTCCTTGAGCAGGAAAGGTCTTGAGGATGACTGTTTTGTATGTTAACGTACATGTTAATCAGAGACAGAGGACTATTGCTATGTATTATTAATAATTCCATTTTACAGATGAGGAGTTGAGACTCACATCACTTAAATAAGCTGATCAATACAAGATTTGAGAAGACAGGCAATAACTAAGGGATCCAAGAAGGAGGTTTACAAACCTAAATGATATTCATTACTTCCATTGCTCTACTGGAGCAGCTTGATGTTTCTATTGTGAGGAGTTAATTATTTTAATTGTTGATGCTTAAGTGGTGCTGAACCACAAGGAAAAATAGCATGCATTGAGACTTGTTCATCTGATCAGGAAGCATAAGCACATGTCCATTAGATTCTCTAACTGGTATAGTACCTCTCGGAGGTGAAAGTATAGCAAAGTATTTACAGAATTTTCACTCTTAATCATTAGATTGACTTTAGGATATATATCATTAGACCACCCCAGTGTTTACACTGAGTGTTTTCAGGACTAGTGGCTTAAGAAGAACATACAAACTTAATCTTTAAAGTGAGGAAATATACCTCATATGTATATTTCAAGTATGTTGCCTACATTGTTTACAGTAGGTATCATTTGTGTGTATGTATGTGTGTGCGTATTCATGTATATGACAATTCGGTGTGTGTGGAAGCCTAAGGTTCAAGTATGGAAGGTTCCAATGAAAGGACTTCTCTCTACACTGGAATTTCACCAGTTCAGCTGGTCAGTTCAGCTAACTTGCTAGTGTCTCTGCCTCCTAAGTGGTGGGACTATAGATGTATAACTACAACTAATTGGCATGTATATGGTTGCTGGGGATATGAACTTGGTCCTCGCACTTGCACAGCAAGCAATTTATCCACTGTGCTATTCCCTAATGCAGAATCAAGTATACCTTTATAAATGGGGGAAAGAATTATATCCTAAATTATAAATGAAGCTCATACTCTTCTTTGGCACAGGAAATGTTTGTGACAGATAACTTGATTTTGTTGTTCCTATTAAATTTGAGTATTGAATCTATAAGAAGTAATTATACTTAATTGCATGTAACTTAAGAAACAAAAGGAAGTATATAAATATAAATATTTATATGAGTATATGAATATAATATCAGTAAAATTATGAATTGACTACTGAATTTGACACTTCTAAGCATAATGCTTGGTCATTTACTTGCAATACTAAGGGTCTGTTCCTATGTGTTATTAATATTTTCCTTTTATGTATTAGGAATTGAAGCTCACATGACTTAAACATGCTAAGTGATTTAATATAGTAAATAATATAAGATTTGAATGCAGGAACTCTGATTCTAAAAAGACAAGCAGTAACTAAGAGGGATCCCAGAGGGGGTTTTAAAAACCTAAACTAATTTCATTTCCTCTCTTGCTTCATAATCCAGTAACATGCATTTTCTACAATAACCTGTTAGGTTAGTAAATGTGTAGAGACCTTCATTTCATTCCTTTGTGACATTAAGTACATATGTTCACTGATTCTGTAAAGAAAATAGATTCAAGATGTTCCTTAGTTTGAAAAAAATATGTTTATCTAACAATTTCAACTATTGTAGGCTTGTCTTAATCAATGGGAAGCAATTAGAAAATCACTATCCAAAGGCAAGCTAGTTTCAGAACATCAATATACCTTTCTCACACTGCACTATTCAATGTTGATTTTYTCAAACTACATTGCCTGTACACAAAACACATTGATAATCTGGTGTTTTAAAAGGCTAATACTTTTTAAATTTTCCAAAAAATTTGTAGACTAGGGATCACATATATATTATAGAAAGCAAACTTTGATGTGGATAAGAGAATTTAAAGTAGAAATCAAATCAATAAACTTTAAACATCTCTTCTCTATAGATAACAGAAAGTAGATATATTCCATCACTTGACAAACCTAGTCCAAAGAAGCTACTACATAGTGACAGATAGATGAGGCTGGCAAATGTTTTAAATTTCTTCAGAATCTCTTAAATATCACTTCAGATATACTCTAAAAGGTACACAAATCATAAAGCACAAAAATTCATGTTCACTTTTTTATATTTATGAGAACAAACTTCCTTCTTTGTTTAAAAAAAGTCAGAAAAGTAATGGAAAACAAGTGACATAATAAATAAAATGTTTGATAATAACTAAGTAGATTGCAGAAAACCTACATATCTCCTTCAATTGCTTTCTCTTCTAGATACTTTGTCAAGTAAATACAAAAGATTACATTCCCAGCATAGCAAAAAACTTTAGCAGAATATTGGTGGATACATAAGAACAAATAGAGAGACATTCTGTTTCCCAAGAGAAATCATAGACATTTGGTCATTTATGCTTTATGAGAGAAAGAATACATACACATGTAAGATACATGGAAGGCATGAGGTAAGATTGCATTTTTTGTTTTCTGAACAATTAAAGTATACAGAAACCCATATTTTCAGAGTTGAAAGAACAAATCTGCCACTTACAGATGAAAATCAGGCACAGAGTTGACATTCTCTAGCTTCCAATAGCTATAAGCCTCTTTTGAACCTTCCTTCTACCTGTGTACTGGCAGGTGTTGATAATTTTCTTTCTTTTTTTTAAGATTTATTTATTTATTATATGTAAGTACACTATAGCTGTCTTCAGACACTCCAGAAGAGGAGTCAGATCTTATTATGGATGGTTGTGAGCCACCATGTGATTGCTGCAATTTGAACTCAGGACCTAGGGAAGAGCAGCCAGTGCTCTTAACCACTGAGCCACCTCACCAGCCCCCTTTCTTATTAAAGGAAATGATGATAAATCCAAAATTCATTAAAAATGAACATGTGACTAGTAGTTAAAACTAGCAGCTTTTGTTGTCTGTCTATAAAATTACTTCATGAGTGTGAACTGGTCATGGCAAAGCTGAGCCACATGTCTAAGATTTCCCTTAGAAAACTCAAAGAGACTACAAATGTGAGTTGAGTCTACTATAGCCAGTAAGATATTCAATCGCCATGGAAGGAAAAAAACAAGGTATTCCATGGTATAGTTAAATTTAAACAGTCTACAAATCCAACTCTACAGAACAGGCTAGAAGAAAATTTCTAACCTGAGGAGGTTGACTACACTGATTAAAAACAGAGGAAATAAATAATCTCACATGAGCAAAACTAAAAGAAGGGAAACATACTATACACATACATACATACATACACACACACACAATACACCCCATCCCTATCACTATCTCCAACAAAATAATAGAAACTAGTAATCATTAGTCACTGATATCTGTCAATATCAGTGGAATTAATATCCCAATTAAAAAATATTAACAGAATGCATATGAAAATAGGACCCATTCTTCTACTGCATATAAGAAAACAACTCAACATCAAAAATAGACATTATCTAAGAGTAAAATATTAGTAAAAGAGTTTTCAAGCAAATGGTCCTAAGAATCAAGCTTTTTAGGCCATCCATTCTAATAACTAACAACATAGACTTTAAGCCAAAAACCAATCACAAAATATGTGGAAGAATACTTCATTCTCGTCAGAAGAAAAATCCACCAAGAGGATGTTTCAATTCTTAACATCTATACCCCAAATGGAAGGGTACCCATATTAGTGAAAGAAATGTTATTGAGGCTTATGTTACACTCATTGATGCTAGGAAGACTTCAATACCAAATCTCATCAGTGGACAGGTCTTCTAGTCAAAAACTAAACATAGAAATGCTGGAGCTACCAGATACTAAAAACCAGATGAACCTAAAAGATATCCATCAAATATTTTATCCAAAAACAAAAGAATATATCTTTTCATTAGCTCATTGTGGAACTTTTTCTAAAACTGAGCACATACATATTCAGTCACAAAGTAACTCCAAACATATATAAGGATGCCTAAAAACACCCCTATATCCTATCAGACCACCATGGATTAAAGCTAGATTTCAACAACAGAAAGGTTAAAATCTGAACAACTCTCTACTAAATGACTACTACACTATTACATCAAGGAACAAAGAAAAGAAAAAGACTTTCTCAACTTCAATGAAAATGAATGCAACAACATACTCCAACTTATGGCACACAATGAAAGTGATACTAAAAGGAAAGATTTTAATACTAAGTGCCTGCACAGAAAATTGAAGAACTCCTATGCTAGTAACTTAACAGCATGACTGAAAGCTCTAGAACAAAAAGAAGTGAATACAGCTAAGAGGAGTAACTGTCAGGAAATAATCAAACTGAGGCTGGAAATCAATAAAATAGAGGTAAAGAGAAGAATACAAAGAATCAATGAAACAAAGTGTTGGTTCTTTGAGAAAATGAGCAAGATAGGCAAATATTTATCCAAACTGATAGTCACAGAGATGGAAAGCAGGCTTCGATTTTTTGAAACATATTTTTAATAAGGGATAGTAAGTGCTTTAACATCCCTTCTAGCCCATCACCCACCAGAAGTAGTGGAAAGAAAACATTAATAGAGCAAAGAAGGAAGTGGACATGTTTGCTCTTTGGAGCAAATCTAGTCTGGGTTGTCAAGATATCAGCAGTTCAGTTCACATGAATATCAGTGGCAGCCTGCTTATTCATCTCCTAACCACCATTCACAAATTATCAATGGCAGGTTGATCCAGAAGAAACCACAAGGCTCTGCCACAAGACCCGAGTTCAAAGAAGTGGCAAGGAGCCACCAGAACACCAACAGAAGTTGTTTTAATGTGTTTCTCTCTATGAAGTCATGACAAATGACAACCAAAAAGAATAGAAAGGCATATCAAAAAGAATAGTAAGGCTTACCAATACCATCCACCATCATCAGCACAGACTAGTGTCAGCAAAGCCCAACAATGACCAGTAAAGAAATGGCAAGGGGTAACATTACCGTCTAGTCTGATAAACTGTCCATCAGGCAATATTTATATCTTTTCCAAACATCACATGTTCTCTCAAGCGTCTGCTCTACAAAACATCACATGTCCTTTTTCCGGGCCACCTCCAGAAACATGCCACTTGCCTGTTCTTAGCAAAACACCCTCCTATAAGTGTGCTTCAGAACAAACATCCTCTCATATGACAGTTTGCAGAAAAACATCATATAACACAACCAAGTCTCCTAAGAAACCAGAAATTTCCACACCACAGATAAAATATCCAGATTAACAAAATAAGAAAGAAAAAGAAGTATATGATACCTAGAATCCAAAGAATCATTAGATCATACTTTGAAAATCTATACTACACAAATTTGGAAAATCTAAAAGTAATGGATAATTTTCTTGATAAATACCACTTGCCAAGTTAAATTAGGATCAGATAAACAATTTAAATAGACATATAAAACCTGAGTAAATAGAAGCAGTTATTAAAAGTTACCCCCCAAAAAATATTACCAGGTAAAGACAGTTTTATTGCAGAATTCTCCCAGATTTTCAAAGAAAAGCTAGAATCAATACACCTCAAATTATTCTACAAAATATTAAAAGAAGGGACATTGCCAAATCCATTTTCATAAGACAATAATCACCCTGATATCCAAATCACACAGCAATTTAACAAAGAAAAAGAATTATAGGTCAATTTCCTTTACAAACATGGATGCAAAAATATTCAACAAGATACTCACAAACTGCATCCAAGAACACCTCAAGAACATCATTCTCCATGATCGAGAAAGCTTCTCCCAGAGAGGCAAGGGTGGCTGTACATACTGACTTTGTCAATGAAATTAACTATATAAAATACAGAAATAAACAAATAAGCAAAACAAATGGTTATCTCATTAGATGATGAAAGAGCTTCTGACAAAAATCCCAAACCCCTTTATGATAAAAGTCTTAGAGAGATTAGAAATAGAAGGAACATACACATAAATAGCAAAAACAAATTTTCAGCAAGCATATTGCCAATATCAAATTAAATGGAGAGAAACTCAAAGAAATTTTACTAAAATCATGAACAATCCAAGGCTGTACACTCTTTTCTATCTATTTATTATAGTGTTTGAATTCCTAGGGTGGGCAACATAACAACTGAAGGAGATCAAGCAGGACACAAAATTTAAAGAAGTCAATGTATCATTATTCAAAGATGACATGATAGTATACATAAGTGACCACAAAAACTCTACAAGGGAATGTCTAAAAATTATAAACAGCTTCAGCAAAGTGGCTGAATATAGGATTAACTCTAAAAATTCAGTAGCCCTCCTATATATAAAAGACAAACATGCCGAAAAAGAAATCGGAAAAACAACACCCTTGATAATAGCCACAAACAATATGAAATATCTTGGAATCATCATAAACAAGCAAGGGAAAGTGTTGTATGATTAAAACCTTCAAAAATTTGAAGAAATAAATTGAAAACCATATCAGAATATTGAAATATCTATCTTGCTCATGAATTAGTAGAATTAACAAATTAAAAGTCCAGATTCAGTGTATTCTCTATCAAAATTCCAACACAATTTTTTAAAGACTCCTTAAAGAACAATACAAAATTTCAAATGGAAAACAAACAAACAAACAAAAAACCAGGATAGATAAAACTATCCTGAATGAGAAAAGAACTTTGGAAGATATCAGCATCCCTGACTCCAAACTGTACTATAAATCTACATTAAAAAATACAGAGAGTTGAAATAAAAACATACTGGTTGAACAAGAGAATTCAATTGATGATCTGATGTAAATTCACATACCTATGAACAACTGATTTTATAATGAAATCCAGCAATACATTATGGAACAAAGAAAGTATCCTCGACAAATGGTGCTGCTCTACCTGAATGTCTGCATGGAGAAGAATATAAATAGATCCATATCATTCTGCACATAACTTAAGTTCAACTGGTTTAAAGACCACAACATAAAACATGACACACTGAACCTAATAGGAAGAGAGTGGGAATACCCTTGAATGCATTAATACAGGAAACAACTTCTTGAGCAGAATACCATTAGCACAGGCACTAAGATCAACAATTAATAAATATTACCTCATGAAACTGAAAAGGTTCTGTAAAGCAAAGAGCATAGTCAATAGGGCAAAATAGCAATCTACTTAGTGGGGAGAGATTTTCATTAATTCCACATCTGATAGAGTGCTGATAGCTAAAATATATAAAGAACTCAGGAAATTAGATATGAAGATAACGAATGATCTAATTTTAAAAGTGAGTTACTTATCTAAACAGAGATAGAGGAATCCCAAAGGGCTGAGAATAACTTAAGGAAATATATAACATCTTAGCCATCAGGGAAATACAAATCAAGATGAGTTTGAGATTCCACCTTACACCTGACAGGATGGCTAAGATTAATAACACAAGTGGCAGCTCATGCTGGCAAGGATCTCGAGCAAGGAAAATGCTCCTCCATTGATAGTGAGAGTGCAAACTTGTACAGCTGCTATGAAAACCAATATAGCAGTTATTCAGAAAAATTGGAATAGATCTATCTCAAAATCCAATTATACCACTCTTAGGCATATACCCAAAGATGCTTCATCCTAACACAATTACACTTGCCTCAACTATGTTCATAATGTATTTATTCATAATAGTCAGAAACTGGAAACATATGCATGTCCCTAAACCAAAGAATGGATAGAGAAAATGTAGTAGATTTATTTAATGGTGTTAGTTGAATGTTTTAAAAATTACAACATGAAATTTGCAGACAAATGGATCGAACTAGCAAAAGTCATCCCAGTTTTCTGAGGAACCGCCAGACTGATTTCCAGAGTGGCTGTAACAGCTTGCAGTCCCACCAGCAGTGTAGGAGTGTTCTTCTTTCTCCACATCCTCGTCAACATCTGCTGTCTCCTGAGTTTTTAATCTTAGCCATTCTGATTGGTGTGAGGTGAAATCTAAGGGTTGTTTTGATTTGCATTTCTCTAATGACTAGTGATGCTGAACATTTTTTAAGGTGCTTCTCAGCCATCCGAATT
>BDUI01000652.1:60452-76796 GCA_002335545.1 Apodemus speciosus | reverse complement strand
ATGCTGTCCGACAAGAAGGAAAAAGTGGACCCAGGTTCTGGAAAGGCCCAATGCAGCAGTGTAGGAGAATACTAAAACAGGAAAGTGAGAAGGGGTGAATAGGGGAATGGGGGGAGGGGAGGGAAAAAGACATATCGGACATTGGGAGGGGCGGGGAAACCAGGAAAAAGGGAAATGAAATGTAAATAAAGAATATATCCAATAAAAAAATCTTAAAAAAAAAGAAGAAACTTAGCAAGTTAGATATATGCCTTTGGCTATTTTTACTTGCCACACACTTTTTAATAAACATGTGGTTCAAGACATTTTTATCTAAAGTATCCCCTGGCTCAGAATTCAACTTGATGTTTTTTCAACTTCATTATCAATACAGAAAAATGATGAGACAAAATGAATAAAAGACAGCAGAATCAAATACTGATGTTGTGTACCATAAAATCCAGAGTGTCATCATTTAACTGATACTCATTCCTTACTATTTTTATTTTTCCATCTTCTGATGTCTTATTTTTGATTAATTGAATAAATAATATGATTTTTTAAAAAAGAACCTCTGGTGTAAGACCTCCATTGAACTACTAGAACCATTTAACCCAAAGGACCTACTTTATATTTCTGCAATTTTGTTTGCTTGGTTATTTTTTGGGTTTTTTTTTTTTTTTTTTTTTTTTTTTTTTTTTTTTTTTTTTTTTTTTTTGTAGCTAAGCTTTGCTTTTACACTAGGTAACTCAAGACAAAAGAATACATTGTATTAGGCATGATGTATTAGCTACTTTTCTGTTGCTTTCATAAAATTCCATTTAGGGAATAGTTTAGCAACCTGGCACTATATTCGGCTTGTGATACACACACACATATTCTTTTACTAATAAAGCGCTTGACAACTTGAGACTTCTTAGTAACCCAAAACACTTACCTGCACTCAGCTGCACAAATACCATACTCTCAACAATACAGGGAGTTTCTCTACTCCTTAAAGTCCATCAAATTTAGATTCTATTCCATTTTTCTTTGGCTATTTGTAGTTCAAAGAGTCAGAAAGCCTATCTGCCTTTAACTGATTTTGGGCACATGCTCAATAAGGTAAACTGCTCTCTAATCGGACTTCTCAGTGTAGAATTCTTTATTTATCATCCATGCCTCTGTGTGGCTGTGGGCACATATAAATATCTTCATGTAACCATTCCTAACACAGAACCATGGGCACTCATATTGGCCAAAATACATCACTATTTTCTTTTGATTTTGTATCTCTGTACTGTGTCCATGGTAAGTATCAAAGGTAAGGCTATGTAGTCAGAATGTCCCTTCTTGAGTTTGTACACTGTTTCCAAGAAGAGGCAAGATTATAGAGGAATTTTGATCCAACAACATGGCTGCTCTCATCACATTCAAAGACCTTCTAGGTCTTGGTGATCTGGCTGAAATACAGACTTGCCCTTAGTACACACCTTTAATTCCTCTGGCTGGAATCCTTTAGTACCTGCATGCATTTAATCCCAAACAAAGATAGCTGGTTGAGGGCAGACAGGGTGACAAATCAGAGAAAGATTTAACAGAATGCACTCAGTAGCAAACCTGGTTGAGAGCAGCACAGGGAAAGTGAAGGCAGTTCAGTCAGTTGTCACTTGAGTGGAATTGAAGTCAGTTCAGTGATTTTGGAGTCTGTGCCATGAGTACAGTGTATTTGAGTTTGTTTGTGACTTCACAAAGTTCAGTGTAGGTCGGCAGATGCAGTTGAAGCCAGAGAACAAGAAGGAGCCAGATGATTAAAAGAAATTACCAGAGTTAGTTTGAGGCCAAATAGAACAATTCAGTAAGAAGCTGAGAATGGCTAGACTGAAAGTTACCTTGAAGCCAGAACAGCTGAGTTGAATCAGGCAGCCAATTTTTTTCTTTTTTCTTTTTTTTTTTTATTTTCTATATTCTTTGTTTACATTCCAAAGGCTTTCCCCTTTCCCAGTCCCCACCTCACCATATGTCCCATCAGTCTTCCCTCCACCCATTCCCCAATCACCCCCCCCCACCATTTCTCTGTCCTGATACTCTCCTACAAAACTGGATCCAGTCTTTTAGGGACTAGGGTCCTCTCCTTCCTTCTTCTTGGGAATCTTTTGATTTGCTAATTGAGGCAGCCAGATTTAAGAAAGAACTAAAAAGGATGAGCTTATTCAGCAGTAAATCTCCAAGATGACAATTTCATCTGGTGAATAAATGTTACTCTTACACAACATCATTGAGATGATGAAGCTAAAAGTTCTGATTCATAATGAGGTCTAGTACTTGGTAGTTTAGTTTGAAAGAGCTGTACAATCTACTGAGTTGACATGTTTTCTTTCCTAAAATAAAAATTTCAAACATCTTGTAAATTAGTATTGAGATTACAGCAGATAATCCAAGTATTAACTTGGTTGTAGTATTCTTCTACTAGAATAAGAACCAGAGGAACCTGGATGAGATTTGACTTTCTTGATAAGAACAGGCTCTATTAATATGCTTCCTGGATTCAGTATTTCCTGGACCAGGAAATATGAGAAAGCTCGATGCCTGGCTGTCCTCCCCATCTCTTGTTATCTGTGTCTACTAAGCCAAGCCTTTCATATTATCCTACTGAACATCATTCACAATCCGCATTTGCAGCTGGGATTACAGATGTGCACTAACCTGGGAAATTATTTATTTTCTTAGAGCTCTGTGGAAGCATTCATTCTCAGCCCTATTTTGATTGGCTTAATTCAGCAGGCAATAGAAACATCTTTCCCCTTGGAAACTCAATGAAGCTTTGAAATAATTTCAGGCATTTCCACCTCTTCAGCTCAAACAAGGGTTAATATTTAATGTTCTAATCACTCAATATCCTTAGCATCAGAAATGGCAGCAGACATTAATTCAGCCACCTATCACAGAAATGAAAAAACGCTGAAGGCAAGTCAGGGAACTTGTTCTTTTTGGCCACACTTGAAATGAGGTATGTGTGATGGTTTGAGATTTACAAAGAAGATGATCATAATATAGGACTGAGATGGAGATCAGTGGCTTGGGTATATAATTTTAGTATCCCASGTTGTTTGGCCAGCATATAATCCCATTGAATATCATCGTGGAGTATTTTCTCACAACTGTCCCTCAAAGCTGTGGTGATGGTGAAAAGATTGCTATGGCTACAAAAGGGCTGCCAATTCTCTTAAGATCTTCATCCATCAGGCAAACTGTTCCTTTAGACGAAGGCAGGGAGATGAAAAGAGCTCAGGAGAACACAGAAGAAACAAAGAACAGAATGAAAGAAAAAGTAATGTGAAGACCTGTAGGTCAGGGCCAGGCACCTCTCTATCTAGATGCCCACAGGGACAGAATTTTTGCTTCTGTCTTCTTTTAATTATTAATTTTCTATATTCTTTGTTTATATTCCAAATGATTTCCCCTTTCCTGGTTCCTCCCTCTCCGTAAGTCCCATAAGCCCTCTTCCCTCCACCCATTCCCCAATCAAACCTCTCCCACTTCTCTGTCCTGGCAATCCCCTACATTGCTGCATCAAGCCTTTCCAGGACCAGAGCCCTCTCCTTCCTTCTTCTTGGGAATCATTTGATATGTGAGTAGTGTCTTGGGTATTCAGAGCTTCTGGGCTAATATTATTCTGTAAATTTTTAATGCTTGTTGGAAAGATCCAAGCTAAATAGTAATCAATATTTTCAGTTGCTCCATTAACTTGCTAAAATAGGTCAACAAGTGACTCAAATGGAAGCAATGCGGAACACAGGTGACAGAGAAGGGATAAACTTTTTTCTTTTTACAATTCAGATGTTATCCCTTTTCCCATCCCTCCCCAAAACTATCTCCTCCTTTTCAGGACCAGGGTCCTCTCCTCCCTTCTTGGGAATCATATGATTTGGTAATTGTGTCTCGAGTATTCAGAGCTTCTGGGCTAATTAATATCCACTTATCAGTGACTGCATTCCATGTGTATTCTTTTGTGAATGAGTTACCCCACTTAGGATGATATTTTCCAGTTCCAACCATTTGCTTACAAATTTCATGAATTCATTGTTTTTAATTGCTGAGTAGTATTCCATTGTATAAATATATCACATTTTCTGTATCAATTCCTCCACTGAGGGACATCTGGGTTCTTTCCACCTTCTGACTATTATAAACAAGGCTGCTATGAACATAGTGGAGCATGTGTCCTGGTTGCCTGTAGGGGAATCCTTTGGGAATATGCTCAGGAGTGGTATAGTTGGGTCCTCAGGTAATACTAGTCCAATTTTCTGAGAAACTGCCAGAATGATTTCCAGATTGTTTGCACCAGCTTGCAATTCCATCAACAATGGAGGAGTGTTCCTCTTTCTCCACATCCTTGCCAGCATCTGATGTCACCTGAGTTTTTGATTTTAGCCATTCTGACTAGTGTGAGGTGGAATTTCAGGGATGTTTTGATTTACATTTCCCTAATGAAGATTCCACAAAATAGAAGCAGAAGGAACACTACCCAATTCATTTTAAGAAGCCACCATTATGCTTATACCTAAGCCACACAAAGACCCAACAAAAAATGAGAACACCAGACAAATTTCCCTTGTGAATTTCAATGTAAAAATACTCAATAATATTCTCACAACCTGAATCCAAGAACACATCAAAACAATCATCCATGATGATCAAGTAGGCTTCATCCCAGGGATGCGGGGATGATTCAACATATGGAAATCCACCATCGTAATCCACTATATAAACAAGCTCAAGACAAAACCACATGATCATCTCATTAGATGCTGAGAAAGCATTTGACAAAATTCAACACCCTTTCATGCTAAAAGTCTTGGAAAGATCAGGAATTCAAGGTTCATTCCTAACAGAKTTAAAACWATATACAGCAAACCAGTAGCCAACATCAAACTAAATGGAGAGAAACTTTAAGCAATCCCACTAAAATCCAGGACTAGACAAGGCTGCCCACTCTCTCTCTCTACCTGTTCAACATAGTACTCAAAGTCCTAACCAGAGCAATTAGACAACAAAAGGAAGTCAAAGGGATACAAACTGGAAAGGAAGAAGTCAAAATATCACTATTTGCAGATGATATGATAGTATAYTTAAGTGACCACAAAAATTCCACCAGACAAGATAAACTTCAAATGGCACTCAAATCTGTCTCTGAATTTAAGTGGTTATAATCATGGGACAATGGGTAGTATCATCGTGAAATTCAAGTTGAATTCTTTTGTTTGGTCCTTTTTTTTTCCTATTTCAATTAGATGGAGAAAAAGAATGAATATAAATTTAATAAATGTATCATCATTGTAACTCTCTCTAAATATTTGCTTCTTGTGGTTAACCTAAATGCTCACAAGGAGAAGTGCCTCTAAAACAGAGAGAAGAAATGTTCGGTATTTGTTACAACCTTTTCTTTCTATTTTCTTGCTTTTTTGAGAATATTATTCCTGTCCTTTATCACTTATATGGTAACAGTAGAAAACTGTTGCTAATCAGTAATTTGTAGCCACAGCCTAGTGTTAAAACTGCTTAGTTTTCTTTGAATATGGGCTAGTGCAAAATTCTTCTTGCCTCTCTCTGGCTATATGTACTACAACAACTTCATACCAAACAGGAACAAAGAGAGAATCTGTAGTGCTTAATAACTGATAAGGAAAGGAATATAATTTTCAGAACCTCCTGAAAAGCAATAGGGAGTAAAATAGTATTAAAATAAAGATGACTTCAGAACAGCAGCATTCTTTTAAAATGCCCACTTGGAGGTAACTGGAAGTTGATGGCTCATTTATCATCCCCCTACTCATCAGCTTATGAAAAATTATGGTATTAAAAAGGCTCACTGTGTCTTGTAGATATAAAGTCAGAAAATCAATTTGTGAATCATAGGAGTCATGGTAGGTCCTAGCAATGAGGCAGTTTTTTGAGATTTTTAAGCTTTTTATCCACTCTTTATGGCATGGAGGAAATAGGAAGCTTTGAATCAAAGCAGCACTTTTATTTAGGTAGTTTAGAATGAGCATGTCTCTCTATACAACCTGAGAATTTCTGTGGTCCTTAGGTAGGACAGAATTTGTTACAATATATGAGTTCATCTTAAGCCAAATTTAGAATCTAAAATTGTCATTTTTCTCTCTAATGTAAACCTTTTAATATAATTTTATATTAATGGATTAAAGCATGTGTTTTGCTCAAAATAACATAGGTTAATAGTATACAGAAATAGAAGCTTTCAAAGCAATTGAGCCATTGGAAATTCTGGTGCAGCACTTTACCTGTATGCACCATTCATATATCCTTACATAAATTTATATTCTGAGTTGTTTTCCTGCCGATATTTCACCCTTGGGTCACTATAAGACATTTTTCTAATTCTACATTATGGAATATAGAAAAACAAAGACATGTAGGAAAAAATGAAAGATTAATTCAAACTTTTGAATCAYGCCTACATTTTTGTAACTGAGATAAACTGCCACAAACAACGCTGCTTAAAGCTGAAAGGGTTCAGTCTGGCTTCAGGTTCCAAAGGAACAGAGCCCAGAATGGCAAAGAAGGCCTTAATGGTGGTAGGAACAGAAACACTGAGAGAGAAAATGGAAGTGGTACAATACAATAAACCCACAAAATCAGCGACAGACTTCCTCCAGGAATGCTGTATTTCTTAAAGGTTTCATACCCTCCCTGTCTTTGCTCGCTTTCTATTGTTGCAGTTAGCTATCGTAACCGAAGGCACTTACAAATGCAAGTGTTTAATTTTGGCTATGGCCTTCAGACACTTAGAGTTCATGATGCTGTTACGGAAGCATGGTGTGTCAGGAACAGCTGAAAGCTTACATCATGATCCAACACCTTGGTACCAGAGACGTACTGGGAATTCTCTGCCCCATCACACTCCTCTAGAAAAGTAATACCTCCTAATCCTTCCCAAACAATTCTACCAACCAGGAATCAAGTATCTAAACATATGAGTCTGTAGGGACTACTCCCATTCAATTCACCACACTCTCCAATTAGAACAAACAACTGGGGACCATCTGTTAAGTATATAAGTCTATAAGAGACATTGCTCATTCAAACCAACACAGAATAGAATATAAATGTTGGTCAAAACCAAATGGAATGGAATGTTTATGTTGCACATAAACAGAATAGTTTGAGGTAATTGGGAATTAGAAACTGATAGTTTATATCTCACATGCATAAGCATCATGGATACTAAAATTTTGTATATCTCTATGATTTCACATATAGAGTTATTTTCCCACCAGTATTTTATTTATAAATCATGATAAGGCATTTTCGCTACTTCTATTCCATATGTTGTAGAAAATACAGACATGAATAAAGAAAGATTATTTCAATAAAGCAGTCCCAAACAATGTATGATGCAATGAATCTCTTTCTATATTTAAGTTGAAAAGGCCAAACATAAAATAGTAATTCAGAGAATGAAACAAGTTATCTTCATTAAATTGATTGATTTAAATATTTTCTACCTTCAGAGACTTATTTTTCTCCATACCTGAAAGATTTCTTTCCTCTTCTTCTATTTTTTGTGTATTATTGTGCATTCCTCCAAAAAGTCTCCAAACTATGAAACTAGCCAGTTTCATTCAATAGTCTAGCTTCATTCTGACAGTGAGTAGTGTTTCCAATGAGTCCGAAGGCAGACCTACATAACGTAGCCACAGTATTCAAGCATTCACAAATAAAGGTTATTTGAAATGTAAATAAAGAATATATCGAATAAAAATGTAAATAAATAAATAAATCTAAAAAAACTGATCAAAGAAAAGATTGAAAACTTTACCTGATTGTTAAGACTTTTGTCAAATTGACTGAACTAAGGAGTTTTCAGATAGCTACAAAAACATATTTTCCTGCAGGTATCTGAGATTGTTTCCAGGAAGCTTAACATTTCATTCTGCAGTCAGAGTAAAATTGATCACATTTACTAATGTGTTGGGCATCAAATACCACCCCACCCACATACGTCTAGATAGGACATAAAGGTCTCTCTTCTTCTAATTTTGAGAGACTACTGCTTTCAGTTCTCTGATATGCAATTGGGGCTATACTATTGGTGCTCCTCTTTCTCCATCATTAAAATTTCAACTAGAATTACATCATTAGATTCACCAGGACTTTAGCACACTGAGGGCAGATCATGGTACTTGTCTTCTCTATTATCAAGGGAGTAAATCTCTCAAATTTTCTTTGCACATATTTCCATTTGTCTATATCTAACAATACATGTGACACATAATGTGCTGTATGTGGGATGTGTTTATTTTTCTGTGTATACCTCCACCACTAAAAGTGTCCTCAGGGAAGTCTTTGAAACTGACCCTCCAAGTGTCCCACATGGGAAGTCAGCTAGACACAGAACTATGATCCTAAGCTTCAGTTCTAAGAAGTGTTTTTTTCTTTATAATTTTATTCTTAATTCAGCTTTGATCAATGCATCCTTTTCTTCTATACTTCCCTAAATCTGTGCATTTTCAACTTTGTATTATAAGCATATCACAACGTGTGAATGGGAGTTAGATCAGGAAGGAGAGTTTATCAAACTGAATTGTACACAATAAGAAAATGCCTGAGAATTATAAAGGCTTGGTCTTAGAAGTCCAATCTGGGCTTTTAGTATGTGAGTGTGTACATTCACAAACATAACAATGAGTATTACCATAATACTTGAACTTAAATTCATTGACTATTGCTAATTATTCTAAAATACTTCTATCTAAGAATAAATTCTATTAGGTGAAGTTGGTACCTAATACCGAGACAATACAGCAGTTCAAATTAAATAATAATTACATTTTCTAATTTCTTTGTAATAGGAATAGGTTTTCTATTTTAATTCTCTTATTTTATATACTAAATGGAAATTATGTAACCCTTAACTATCAAAATGAAGATGAAATGACTATCAATTCRTTTTCCATTTTCTTTAAGTGGAAACTCAGCTAGTATATCTAGTATAACATCTGTAGGTTTATATTTTTAAATCTACTTTAATAGAAGTTTTTGAATGCTTTAACTTCTTTTTTAGCCCATCACCCACCAGAGGTAGTGGAAAGGAAAGGTTAATAGATCAAAGGGGAATGTGGGCCTGTTTAGAAGTCATTTTTAGAGGGCAATTTTAATCTTTATTGTCATGACAGGATATCAGTAGCTCAGTTCACATGAATCAGCAGTGGTATCTCAATTTACTCATGAGCATCCTTTATGAATCAGCAACAGCAGTTCAGTCCAGGAGAAATCATGAGGCTCTGCCAATCAGCCTGAGTCTGTGGAAGCAGCGAGAAACTACAGGAACACAACTAGAAGTTCTTTGGTGTGTTTCTCTCTATAAAGTCATGAGAAAGGTGGTTAGTGAAGAAGGCAAGGTAAACCAATGCTATAGTGTCATCAGTGAAGACCAATATCAACAGAGACCAAGACAGACCATCAAAGACCAGCAGAGAGTAGCAAGGTGAAACAATGTCATACACCACTGGCTACTGTCTGTTTATATTTATACACTTTCCAAACATCATGTGTTATTTTAAGCATCCACTCTAGTAAAGCTTCACTTACCATTTTCACAGGCAGCTTCCAGAAAAATGTGATGTGCTGTTCTCAGCAAAATATCCACCTATGTGTCTGTGTCAGCAAATCATCCTCTCATAAGATAGCTTCCAAAAAAAAATCACATGGCACAACTGAGTCTCCAAAGAAACCAGAAATTTTTACTTCAACTAGCCATAAAATTTGTATTAATGATATATAAACCAAAAAAACACCTTCTAACTACTCATGTATAATCCAAGAAAAGGAAAATTCTTTATCTTAGTTCTCTTTTATGAGGGTCATAGACCCAGTCATGACTGTTCTGCCCTCATGACCTCCCAACACTTCATATTTACTTTAGGATTAGGATTTCAACATATGACTTTGAGGAAAACCATGTATTTCAAACACTAGGATCATATTAGCATGGTGTCTATTTAAAATTTCTACCTAGTTAAGCATTACTTGCATACTTTTTCTCCCTTAGATTCTTGATTTCATGCAGTGTTTTTGGTCAGCATTAAAATAATGATAAAATTCAACCATTAAGAGCCTAGTAAGAAAATTCAAAGGCCTGAGGAGAAATGTTTTGCTTAGAAACACTTCATGCTAGTATTTTTTTATACTAGTTACACTAGATTGTATAACTGCAATAAAGTTAATGCTCCAGACACCTCTAAAATGCTGTTTCCAATATAAGTTTTCCAGCTTAAGATTCCTTGGTTTTACCCCAAGGGCACATCTCAAGCTTATATACATGTCAGATTCCTTTCAGAGATGATAAAGCAAAGAAGAAAAAGATAGTCATCTAAGAAGGAACTACAAAGTGATTTTAACTAGGCCAATTTACATTCTCTTGATTCCAGCCACACAAGCCCACCAACCTACATTTTTTATTCTACATACAGTCCCTCCCGCTCCTGATAAATTGTTCTTTGCACAAACTAAAGGGCTAGTATATATAAATGGCATGTTATTTGATGGCCTATGACTTATATCCTGGCCAATGCTTTGCTACCTGAATATTTTTTTCCTGTAGGAGTTCCCAGTATAGTTTTAGTGAAAAGAGAATTCAAATGATTATGCTGAATTTAGATTTTGTCTGGAGTCAGACAGGAACAACTGATGAAACCACCCCGATATAATGCTCAGACCTTCCCTGCACAATATGTTGTAGATGCAAAGCTTCTGGAAGTCAAGGTTTTTCTAAGAGAGAGATTCTTTTTATAACATTAGAATTCTGTGCATTTTCCCTTAGAGGAGAGATTTCTCTTGAGGCTTTATAACAAAATGCCTTAGATACAGTGATATATAAGTGATGAGCCCATTTTCTGCACATCCTACAGTTCCAGTCCCAGTCTCAACTTGTTTCCTTAGCCATATAGAAATGCCCCCCCCCTTTTTTGTTATGAGGTCCCATTTGACAATTGTAGGAAAACTGAAAAAATAAAAAGCAACTTACCGATGACCTACCCAGCAAATTTTTCCCAACAATGCCATAGTGCAAGTTATGCTGTCTAGACTTAATGCTGGCTCACCGAGAGGGCATTTGTGTGCAGTACTGTACATCTCACCACCTAGCTGACTAGCAATGGCTAGACCCCAGCAGAAAACCTGCTACTATCATTTTACTAAACCAACATAATTCTTAACTGCATTCTAAATACTTATCCTTCTTACAGAGATTCTAAACTGATCAAAGTGTAGAGAATATCTGACAATAGGGTGCCCACTATCTTCTATTTCGTGTATCTGAAAAGCTACCCTTATACCTGAGGCTTCCAGAAATTAAAGGAGAAGGGGTGAGAGGATTGGAAAAGCCAGGATATCTGCCTTCTATACATAATTGTGTTGTCACATAAGTGAAATCTCAGGGGGAAAGTTGTCTAAACAAGGCCTGCGTAATGACAACATCAGTTGATAAGCCATTTCGGATGAAGGACATTTCACAAGGCCTCGCCATTAAATGAAGAACTACAAGCAATTAATGACTGCTGAGAGGTTACTCAAGTTTCTCTAAAGATAAGATACCTGATAGCTTGTCCAACAAGAAGTATAAGCCCTAAACACATGTACAAATGAACAACACTAAATGGAGCATTATATGTGTATGTGGAGTGGAGGGATAGAAATTAAGAAGGTGTTGTGAATTTGAGTGAAGTGGGAGGCATGGGAGCAGTTGGAGAGGGGGAGGCAGAAATGATTTTTCTGTATTTTTAATTTTTATTTTTAATTTTTAATTTGGATATTTTCTTTATTTACAATTCAAATGTTATACCCTTTCCCAATTTCCCTCCCAGGACTCCCTATCCCATCCACCCTCCTCCTGTTTCTATGAGGGTGTGACCCCACCCACTCACCTATTCCCACCTCCCCTATACTGGAGCATCAAGTCTTCATGGAACCAAGGGCCTCTTTTCATATTGATGCCTGACAAGGCCATCCTCTGCTTCATATACAGCTGGAGCCATGTGTTCCTCCATGTGTACTTCTTGGTTGGTGGTTTAGACCCTGGGAACTCTGGCTGGTTGATATTGTTCTTCCTATGGTGCTGCAACCCCCCCTTCAGCTCCTTCAGTCCTTTCTCTGACTCCTCAATTGGGGACCCCATGATCAGTGGTTGGCTGCAAGCATCCACCTTTGTATATGTCAGGCTCTGGCAGAGCTTCTCAGGAGACAGCTATATCAGGCACCTGTCAGCATGCACTTCTTGGCAACCACAATATTATCTGCATTTGGTGACTGTACATGGGATAGTTCCCCAGGTGGGACAGTCTCTGGATGGCCTTCCCTTCTGTCTCTGCTCCACACTTTGTCTCCATATTTCCTCTTGTGTATTTTGTTACCCCTTCTAAGAAGGACTGAAACAACAACACTTTGGTCTTACTTCTTGAGCTTTATGCAGTCTGTGAATTGTATCTTGGGTATTCAAAAGCTTTTGGGCTATTATCCACTTATTTGTGAGTGCATACCATGTGTGTTCTTTTATGATTGGGCTACCTCACTCAGGATGATATTTTCGAGTTCCATCTATTTGCTGAAGAATTTCATGAATTCATTGTTTTTAATAGATGAACAGTACTCCGTTGTGTAAATTTTCTGCATCCAAAAAAAAAAGATTTTTCTTCATGCCTAGCTTTTCTTATTAACATCAATCTTCCCTTGAAAATATTCTAAGCACCAAAAAATTTTCTCACATTGGTTTCAGGGAATTGTCTTACCATATGGGCTAGGGCTAGTTTGTCATTGTGTGTCATTAAGTGCTGGGAAAGTACTGAGTATGAGAAATCATCAGGCACTGAGATAAGATATTAAGGTGAACTATAACAAATAGGCTGCTTGTCTGACAGGAATCTCTTTGTATAATAACAAATGTCCAACTCATATTTCCCCCCTCATTCTCAACAGCCCTTCAGGAAGTCTGAGGCATCTTAGCTGCAGATCTACTACTGGAAAAGGATTTTTAAGGAAAAAGCTGCTGAAGGAGGAAAAAAACATGTCTCCTACAATGTCCAGTAACAGTGACCTTTAGAGAAAGTTCCTGTTGGCTATTGTGTTTCCACATAAACCACAAGATATAGTGGAACTAACTATGCACAACTAGCAAACCTCTCAGGTTTCTTATATTTTCTTGTGCCCCCATGTAAACAGTTTCTCTGTACCAAGGTACTAAATGTAAAACAAATATTTTGGAGCTTTTAGAGTATGAGAATAATCAATGATGACAACAACGACCATGATGATGATGATGACAACAAAATCCAAACAACAACAAATAAGAACAAACTTGTGAGTCAAGTATAATCTTTAGTTTTTCTGAAATAAAAGAACTAAATTTTAATTTAGTACTGTCTTAAAAGTATTCTTTCTTCCATACAAATGAGAATTTCTGGACCAGGTAGTGTCAGCATAGTCACAGAATTGTGCTGGTAATCTCTACTAATCAGAAAACTTTACAAGTCACTATCTCCTTCATTCCCTCCAAATGTGTTCTAAATGCCCCATAATGTATAAATACCAAAGATCTGACTCATTTCAGGTCAATCCAGTCTTCATGTTTTGCAGTCCCATTAGCTTTCAGACAAGCCATAGAACTAAGATGTTTATATCTCAGGACTTAACACTTCTTGATCCTTCTATATAAACATTCTTACTTTTGGATTTCATTAATTTATAGATTTGTWTTTTTCTGTCACAACATATTTTTATGATAACCAGGAAAATTTGTTCTTTCATATTATATATCTATTTGCATATGTTTATATTTTTATGTGTTTTTAAAGTACCATGATTTGTAACAATGTAGGAAATACAATCATAAGCAAAAACTTTAGAAATTGTAATTATGACTTTCATTCATAAAGCAAACAATGCAATATAAAATGAGACTGGATTACATTGTCCTATAGAAACCAGACTATCTGTCGTTGTTATTAAATTACTTAACAGATACATCTGTCTTTATTATTAACTTTAAGACATGACAAAATAAATGATCTGTTCCTTCTATTTGTCTCATCTCTTTGTCTTATATCCATGAGACAATGACCACGTTATGCAAGAATAAACTTACTAGCCTTCTCATATATTTCAAGACATAGGGATATCTCATGTTCRTCGGGATATGTTTGTTTGTTCCTTCATTTGGTTTCAGTGTGAATCTGTGCATGACTCAGATCTGATACATCTATCTAAGTTCAAAACCTATTTCATTGCTGAATACTTTATAGGCACTCCATCTGATGCTCCAACCATTTCAGACCATCCTCTGTCAGCTCATTTTGCCTTATTTTTCTCAGACAGAACCCCATGCTCTTAAAATATGGGTTTTCTTATYTGTTATTGTTTCCCTWAAATAATGTAAATTTATGAGACAGAGAAACAGTCTCTCCTTTCACTGTTTTTAGCATATAAAACAGATGCTAGAGAATAACACATGCTTAATAAATATTTATGGAATGAATGATTGAATGCTAGTTATCATTTTTATCAAAATACTGTTTTGCTTGTTGCTCATAATAAAAGAAATCTTGATGTAGCTCTGCCTTAGCAATTTGATCTGAAACCTTCTATGGCAATAAGAATGGTGACCCACACTCTGACCAGATGGAGATTGGGCAGGAGAAATAACACAGCAAAAACAGTCTCACATTTGAAAGGAAGAGAAATCTACATTTCTATTCTGGTCATAATGTAGGCTTATTTCAAATCTTGGTCAATAAATGTAGTTTAATGGTTGCATTAATAAACATAATCAATGTACTTTACTTTGCTTCTATATTCCTTTACTTGCAAATTTTAGTCCTTTTCCAGGAGGCTGTTTTACTTGGATGGTTTAACAGAAGCAGGTTGCAGGTAAATACAAAGTGATTCAAAGAATGATAAGGAGACAAAAGATTAAAACAGATGGCCAGAGTTAATTTTAGACCAAGCAGAGTAATTTAATGAGAAACCAAGAGAAGCCAGTTTGAATTAGGCAGTGTGGAAGGGAGTTTGGACCTGAAGAACTGAGTTGAACCAGCCAGCCAGAGTTCAGAAAGAGCTAGAAAGGTTGAATTTACTCAGTWCTGTGTCGCAGAAGCTGAAATGTTCTTGGACTTRGTTAGCAGAAGACTGAAACCTAAAGACATCAAGGTTGGGTTTGTAGAAGTTTAGATTCTATGGAGGCCATGAGTTTCCAGTCCTAGGCCTAGGGATAGTTAGAACAGAGAAAGAAACATTGTGTTAAGCCCAAGCAATGACACAAAGTGTATTCACACTGCTTGGGTACTGCYTTCACTCATCTCTTCATCTGAGGATATAAAAATGACATTTACACAAACCTAAGCTACTAAAGCCTAGTTAGTTGAACTATCAATTTGATTTAGCCTATAGTCATTTGAGAAAAAAGCTTCCCACTGGGAAATTGCCTAAGTGAAATTAGCCTGTGGATGTGTGTGTGTGTGTGTGGGGGGGTAGTCTTGTTTATTTATGTGATCTAGACCAGTCTAGGCGGTACCATCCTTAGGCAACGGGGGAAGAGTATAGGAAACCACACTCCTGTAAACAACCCAACAGGAAGGACTTCTTCATCCTTTCTGCTTCAAGTTTCTGCTTGAGTCACTGCCCTGACTTTCTTTAAGAATGGATTGTATGTAATCTATAAACTGAAATAAACCCTTTTCTCCCCTAAGATGCTTATTATCAGTGGTTGGTTTTTTGTTTGTTTGTTTTTAATCTCAGCACAGAAAGAAAACTTGARTAATTATGTGTTTTCATGGATAGATTTGTTTGAAAAATTTGGATGCCTCTAATTGAACAATTTTTCCTCTTCCTGGCCCTGATCATTCAAGACTGCATGTTTTACCTTCTCTCAGAAGCCATTCAGGAAATAATTTTGGCACTATTTTGACTCTTCCATCTTGCCACAATATGCAGTTGGTAAAGCTGGGGGTGTGCGGTCGTTATTGCTTTTCTACTTTTCTGTGTAATCTCATGTTTCATGCCTGTGCCTCTGTAAAAGGTTGAGTGCTCCTGAGTGTAAGCACATGCCTTGTTACTCATTATATGCCCAGCTACTGCTGTGTTACAGATATTCAGTGAATACAACCTGGGTGAAAATGAGTAAATGCATAAAGCATTTTCCTTTTCTTGTCTACTCAGCCTGGGAACAAAACTCATTTGGTTGATGAGTTCTCAAAAGGACCAAGAAAGCATTTAAATGAAGATGGTAACAAAATGCAAAAAAATTTGCAAAGGTGTTGAATATTACAAGAAAGATTTTAATAATCTATTATCATACAATCTCTAGTGGTAATT